>MQTX01000236.1:0-30086 GCA_009735665.1 Angiostrongylus cantonensis | reverse complement strand
TATATGTATATATATATATATATATATATATGTATATATATGCCTGTTTGTATGCGGAAGGTTAAGTACACCAGCGTCGGATCAGCTGTGTGTCCGTGCATCGACCTGACTGCACAACTGATTGACCTTCCGTCAACTGCGATGGCTCACTTTCCATACAGTCGTAGCAGTACTACAGTTACCGTACTCTCAACGTTTTTGCATTTGTCTTAAATCTGAGTTCAATACAATGACGTGGACTTCAGTTTATACACACAACTAAATAATTTTAGTATGATGCCCTAATGGGTTGGTAGTTCATCATTTTCTGCATAGTTTCCTCCAAACGTTATTTCCTTTCTGCCCAATTTTGATGCCCGCTGGTCCATACTACCTGTTTCAAGTCGTTTTTCTCTTTTGATTAGTTTTCATTTAATTTCTCCGTGGAAGGCTGTAGTACATTTTTGGGATATGCCATTATACTGACTGAGAGGAATGCTAAAAAAGGGCTTCAATAATTCACTGGGCAACACGTGAGCCCCTGGAAAGGGTAATAGCAGGTTCAAATCTGGACATGGGTGTATTTTTCGCAATTGTTTCAGCATCATAGTGGTTGTATTTTACATCATACCCTACCATAAGAATTAATGGGTAGTGGAAAGAGTTTACACATTGTGATTTCGGCTACAGCTTCACCTTAACTTTGTATAATACCGATTTGTGCTGCCCAGATCATTTCCATTGAGGGTTAATTTTTGATTGGACCATTAGAGTAAGAACACCGGTTGAGAGAAAGAGAGGAAAAATGAGGGCCACAGTTGTGCTCTGCGTAACATGTCAGCTCCGGAAAAAGTAATCTCGATTAGATTTGTCCTAGAGTCGAAGTTTTGCAAATATAGTCCAATACACCATCATGTTTTCACATTCTGATGAAAGAAGCCTATCAATGATGAAGCACCGTACATGCGTTTTGGACAAAAAATCGTTGATTGGAAGGACTTCCATCTGTTCTCGTTCTGCGAATTCTGTGTAGTTCTTCTGTTCGTATGAAAGTTTATTTCAGGTGGCTGGCATCTACGGTTACGACGAGCAGCCGGCATTACGTCGTTTCACTCGCTACAGCCATTCAATGATGGAAACACCGACAATGGCACCGGCGCCAGCACCACAACCGCCGCCACCATCGACGTCGACGGCGTTTTCGAAAAGGTTCGTCGCCAACACAACAGCGATGGTGGCAATGGTGTTCACCATAAAGTTCCCATCGTGAAGAGTGCCATGTGTCATTGGAGGTCAATCGAGACATGTTCAGCTCCAAAAAACCCTCGTTCTTCAGCGGAAATTGGACGTTTCGTGATCGAAAGCAAATGCGACCAGGTGTAATATCGTCTGAGGGAATGAAAAGGTATCTATGAACTCTACTGATAAGATTTTTCACATTTTTTCATATTGCCATTTGAATGGTCGCCGTTGCAATGCCGATGATTTACTGATACTTATCATTTCTGTCATCAAATCATTCACCTCGTTCGTACTGACAGTTAAAAAGTCAGTTTGCACAAAGTTTGCACGAGAAAGAACTTTAGAAAAAAAAGTGGGTTGTAGGTTATTCCATGGGAGAAAATCGTAAGTAAAGCCTCGTGCCTTGTGATTTGATCACATATTTGTCTCTGCCACTAATGAAAGTGCAAATTGATTCGCATCACTATTCGAGTAATAACAGCCAAAAATCGGCTGTTTTGTTGACGAAATGCTCATAAATAAAAGCTCTCGCCATTGATCAATCCCTGAGGGAAGCGCCATGCATTCGACTTCATTAAGTATCATTGGAGGTGACTGAATGCATATTTCTCCTTTACATTGACTCTCGGTGCCCTGCCGATGTATCGAGCCAGTGCTGCTATCTTCCCAGACAAGTCTGGTACCAATTTACCGACCCCGGAGAAATGAAAGGCTTCGTGGGCCATGGGGGCGGAGCCTATTCCACGTGTGTGTCGCAGAGGCGCACTTTCGTTGACCAACATTAAATAATTACTGCAGAATAAATGTCTTAGCAATGGAACCCTCTATGTTATTATCTTCGGTTAAAAGCTAATAATCACAGGCTCCTCTGCGGCATTGGTTTGCTTTGAGCTGGACTTTTGAAATGGAAATGTTAAAGTCGTTCGGTTTATAGGAGATTGCTTAGTACACGAGCGCCAAGCTCTACACTCCTGGGGTTTCTATTGCTAAGGAATCCATAATTATGCAGTAAAACGTTGACGGAAGGTAGAAATGTGAAAAGAAAAAATCGAAATTAAACTAGCATTTCGCTAAATGAACAGGTTCTTTCTTTTTATTCGAGCCCTTAAACCATTCGTTCCAACACATATCCGCATTGCTTTTGTAGGCGGTCTCTGGCCTTTTTGGAAGTGACTACGAGATATCGTCAAAGGAGTAGCTATGTACCAGAACTGTAGCAATTTCGAGCATTAGTTTATTTCTAACTCAGCTTCCGAGTAAAAGCGTTGAACGTTTTTGGCATGAATAACTTGCTTTCAAGGGCTGAAACCAGTGTGAAACATTTCGACCATCCAAAAATAATTCCTCACAACTGTACTACGGTAAAGAAATGAGAGTTAAGCAATAAACTATCATATTAAAAAGGAAAATCGATAAGACAGTAATTTGAAATCCATCCGAGTCCTAAATGGCTTGCAAGAATGTCGCCGAAGTATGACAGAGTCATGTGTTTTAGTATCCACCTTTTCGGCTTTTTTTGTTGTTTATGGGAAGCTATGCAAGAATTGATAGACAGAATTCCTTATAATACACCCAGGTTTCCTTCGATTTCGAGCTGACCAAGCCTTCTCTTGTTCAGGTTTCGGAAATTTCGTAGCAGTTTTGTTTGCGCGGTTAAAAACACTTGCTTGACAGATAGGTCGCCCTACACAAGTGAAATTTATAAGCCAAATATGCGTCCCATCATTTCTACGATGCTAGGAATGGAGACGTATGCGTGGCGAATCTCTAAGGTGCACGCTTTGCTCTTTACCATTTTATCCCAGGGATGATCGCCCAGTGAGTATGAACTTGTCGGAGTCACGCAGCGGACGTAGTAAGAGCGAAACAGCAGTACAACGTCAATCCGATGTTCGAGTTCCGGTAATGGTTCAGAAGACAGTTGACAAGGTCTCAGAAAGTACAATGCACACGATGCCTGAAAGTTCAGACATCTTTACGAGTTCGTTTTCACTTGTTCGACAGTTGTGTTTTTTTTTTGCTTTTTTTGTTTTGTTAAGCGTTTTACTATCTGACAAGAGTTGTGAAGAGTTTAACTGAATTTGATTATTTGTTAATAAATAGCGACAGGAAAGGAATAAGTGGTCCTCACAGTGAATTACAGTACTAGGTCGAAGGACACTTCATTGTGCTATCGCATTCTTCGTAGGTAAATCAGCAACTGCATTATTAACCCTAGAAACTACGAAAACTAACTAGGAAAATCTGGGCTCGCCTGCCGGAAGGCGAGCCTTTCGAACCACTGTCGATTTTGCGGACGAGCGCCAGCACTTCATTTTATTTCGCAGTCTTCTACAGACTTGCTTAATTTCTTGCTTACTTTAATGGCTCGTCTTTACTGGTTGTGCGGACCCGGTTGTGCATAAACTCTATTTTTTCACTTTTGCTAATTTAGCCAAACCACAGGCAGGGACCGCCCTTGTGAATCAGAAGAACATTTGTCACCACGCGTCTAATTTGATAGCAGAGCGGTGGTGGGTCCTGGTATTTTTGCCTAGTTGAGCTTCCTGGTGGAACCGGATTCCTTCTCAGCTTCGGAGGCCCTTCAAGTTGAATTCCCTTCTGCACATCGCAACCCGATATCCAGGATCACATTCGAGCCACTATTAGGCGGTGAATCGTTGGGAAGACAGATTTACTCCAGTATGACATTCAAAGAAATCAACCATCCGAAGAATTTATTAAGAAAAAAGGAAGTGAGCATGAAATTTTAACCTGGTGGATATTGATTGAAAGAAAAATGTCATTTCCGTCATTTTTCCCAGTAGTTATGTATTTACTATTGGTCAGAGAACAAATTCAGTAGTATTATTTTCACTCCTCATTTTCCTAAATCATTTTTGGTTTGCCTTCCTAAATTAACGAAGAACTGACAATTTATTTCAGCCAGTGTTATGGTCGATGACAGAGTTACAGTACTACGGCCGAAAAAAGAGCAAGATATAGAGACAAACAATAATCGGTGCACTTGCACGTCCAGGTGAAGGGATATATTTCATTGTTTTTTAATTTCTAAAGTTGCCATCTTGTAAGTTTTTTTTCCTATGTGGAGTTATCTGTGTGTGGTGAAGTGGCCCATTGAACACGAACTCATCATTGTCGAACGTTCTCGTTCAGAAGTGAAAGCTTCCTTTCCCAATGTTGTTCCATTTTCTCTCATTTCTGCTTTAATGCACTTTTTCTAACCTTGCCAGTCACTTTTTGATGTGAACTGTTGATGGTGAGATATTTGAAAACTCACTCGCCCGACCAGATTCCAATTCGAGATCACCCTTTCTGGGAGCCAAACGTGTTACCTACTGCACCACTAGGGCCGTCGTTTTCTGTTTCTCGCCGCCAATTTTTTAAAATTGCACTGCATACAAAACAAAAAGTGAACTTTAGTTAACGTTATGGTAACGATGTTGCCTCATTGTAATCTTCACTGAAAAAGAAGAACATCAATGTTAACTCTTTGTATATTCGTTTTAGCTTTATTATTGCACTTAAACATTCTTTTTTAGTAACCAGTTACGAAAAAGCTGTCCAGATCTCGAAACAGCGACCGCTTTGCCGCCGTCATCCGATAACCGAGGTCAACGACGGCGCAACCGACGAGCTAAGGAGAAGATGAAGGAGGCGTGTTGGAGAAGGAAACCGGTTGAGGTCAGGAACGGAGCCGTTGTTTTTTTTTCCTGATGTTTTTATCTCTTTTGCCCAGAAATTGTGCCACAGTTTTTTCTGTTTTTTTTTTAAAGTTTTTCTGCATTTCACTTGCTTTTAACAATTTTCCACTAAATGTTTCGTATCATATTTTCTGGAAAACTTCAGAGCTGAAGCAAAACTATATTTTGGAGGAAATATTGAAAGAAGCTAAAAAGTGGGAAATTGCGGGAACGATTTTTTCAATGTGACCTAGTGTTTGAACTCTTCGGAATCATGAAGGTTTCTTGAATTCTGATCTCTTGTCGTTGATTGTCGCCTTTTTTCAAGTGAATGTTAAGGTATAGAATCTTCTAGAAACTTATGACAAAAAAATCGACTGTCATAGAACCAGTTAAGGCGAAGATTACTGTTTTCATTGATGTTTAGAATCCTCTTCGATCTGGAATGAAAGCTGTTCCTTTTTCGGACGTTTCAGATCAATCAATTCAGCTTTTGCTCTCAGTGAGAGATGCTTGAGACAGCTAGGCTAAATTGATATGATATTTTTCTTTTCAATCCAGTTCTTCCACTGGCTTCAAAAAAGTTCGTTCAAGAGTATTCCGATCGTTTTAATGAGAAAAGATATAACATTTTATGTTTCAAACGGTCAAGTTTCCAACAACATTGTTTGCAATGTGCGTTTCTCGCTCTCCCTTTCTTCAATTGCTTCAATTTATAAAGGGATCGTTTCCCATTGCTCGTTCTAAGGGTCATGGAAGTGAATGGACTCAATTTTTCTGAAGATTTTGAAGAATTAGTGGTATTTGCCGTCGGCTGGTAGTAGGACAACCAAGCAGTTCAAATCCGATCTGTTCATCAGGGACGATTCGAAGGCTTACGACTCAAAGAGTGGTACGGCATGTGAATAGACCTTTCTCTTTGCTCAACATGCAAGCAGCCTTTACGTCTTCTTATTGAAGTGGTAGTTTAAACACGGAATTGAACCTAAGTCTAATGGGGAATATGGTCGTTGTTTAGGTAACGACCCTGACAGCAGACTCGGTGAACTATGTTTAACACTGACTAATTCAATTGTAACAGCCGACCAGTTCGGACCTGATCTGTTCATCACTGCCGACTCAGTGGCTTGTAGTTCAAGACGCAATTCAGCAGTTACATATTTCTGGAATATGCAGAGAGTTTTTACGTTTTCGTATTGCAACTGTCGTCTAAACATTCTCAACTTCTGTCGAATGCAATATCTACATTCTACGGAAGCGATCATAAATCGAGTGAGTATGTGCTCTAGTGACTGTAAATAGCAGCAGTAACAGTTCCCAGGATCGACTTTCTATTAACCTTGGCATTGGATTATCATTGCGCCGTTTTCTCTCTCAGCACTCGCGAGGTTGCTGAACAGCATACGTTTGGTTCCATACAACAACACACATACAACACAATCGTAGCTGATGTTTCGGCAGAATCGCCTTCTTCAGAGCCTGGAAGGGTCCACGAATACGCAACTTATTGGGTTAAACACTTCAACAGCACAAACAGAAAGATGAAAATCTGAGCGATAATTACAAGATCTACGGCTTGTGGAAAAAACCCACCGTTTTTTTTCACCTGTCTTCCACCGAGGAAGAACAGCCGTTCAGAATCGCATATGGTTGACGACTGTACCATCCCACATCAACGATTGCTACGAACGTACGGGGCGAAATCGCGTACGATCTCGGGACGTACGATCTCCTCTCTGCTATTCATTGTAGGATTTTTGGCATTTATCCCAAAAGCCTAAGCCTCGAGGAGTTTGCCCGTTGGTGTTCTAGGATCCCGTGCGAGGATAGCGACTTTTAAATCAAAATCGTCTCCGCTATGCTTTTGTATCCTATGCGTCCCTGGTGGAGTGCCTTGTTGCCTTGTCTTGCTTTTCGTTTGTCATCCAGGTGTTCATTATGTGGATGCATAAAGGTCTGCCCGTTTCGCCAGCATATTCGTCTCTGCAAGTACCACAAGAGATCAGGTATATCGTACCTGAACTCATTCAGTCACCGTCCCTGCCAAAAGGGCAGATTACGCAATTTTGTGTTTCACATAGACGGTCATATAGGCGGTTATGAACTAATTGACGACGGAAACTATCGGGTGGTATTTCTACTATCGCAGCCGATTCCTCTAGACCTGCCCTTCTTTAGCATCGTTTTATAGCTATACGTACTTCACCGTTAAGGGCATAAACGGGATTTTCGTAGTAGCGGTAACGCTCTTAAAAGCATGAAAGCTTGGTCAAAGGTGTTCTTCTCTGATTAGTGTCTCCTTCCTCATGCGCAACGATTGCACCCTATTTATTTTTAACGCTTTCTCTGTCTATTTCTATTTTTCAACATCGTTTGAAGCATAGATTTTGTTTACTATTATTACGAGGAACACTGATGTGTTGACGTAGAAAAATTGGACTCTCTACAGAAGATGTTTGAAATTTCTATCCCTAATATGGAACCATGTACGATAGCCTCACAATGTGAGGGGCGCGTGCGGCGCAGTGGTTGGAGACACCACTGCGGCGCGCAAGTGAAATGCGCCCATGGCCCACCAAGCCTTTCATCCCTCCGGAGTCGGCAAATTGGTACCAGACTTGTCTGGGAGGATAGCAGCACTGGCTCGATACATCGGCAGACCACCGCGAGCCATTGTAAAGGGCAGATATTCCATCTAACTTACAAAGACAATGATGATCCCACAACGGCAGGTCCTTCCCTCTGAGATCGTAGCCAATGAGCAACGATACTTAATGAAGTCGAATGCATGGTGTATCCCCCTCAGGGATTGATCAACGCCGAGAGCTTTATCCTTATTATCCCTAATGTGAATGTCAGATGTTAGGAGATACCCTCTTCCTTATTTATTCCTTTCTTATTTTTAATGAAAAAACATTTCTTAAGTATTTTCAGGCATTAAGTTTTTCTCTTACTTGCTTGGAATGTCCCATAGTTCTGGTGTAGATCGATGACAAACAGTGCTGAATAGCAGTTCAGCTGATTACTCAGCTAGCGTGAAAACTTCGCTAGCATTTCATGCCAATATACGAGAGAAATATTGTACAATAATGTAAATTAGTGAAAAGGGTAAGGTAGAGCAACCTATTTTTGTTGCAGGATTGGGCTCTTGACGATGTGCTGCTTTGGCTTCAAGCATGTAATCTGGACGACGTGGCTTCGCTGCTCATTGGCTACGATCTCAGAGGAAAGGACCTGCTGTTGTGGGATCATCATTGTCTTTGTAAGTTTGATGGAATGATTGTCAGTATTATCACTAACGAAATACGTACGAGTTTTCATAGAATCTTCGCGTAATCTCTTTCAGTGGTGGTTTGAACCCAATGAATATAGAGTAGTATTTAATATTCTTACATAATTTTTGTTGTTGTGCGGAGGTGAGCTTAGAAAATAGTCCATGATCAACTACAATTCCTTAAAGAAAAGCGAAAAGAAAGAAAATGAAAAGAAAACAGGACACGTTATTTTGCCAATGATGAATGTCGTAAGCCTAAATGTGTTACCAGTGTTTCACCTCATGGTCACCTAAGTGTCTCATCGAATTCAAAAGCAATTGACATCTGAACCTCGATCTCGGATCGATGCGAGTATTGGGGCACTCGAATGCACTGAGCTTTGAAATCCATCTATTGGTATGACAATTACTTAGGGGCCACCTTATTTTCATAGCTACGAGGGAATTTTATTAGAAATCTTTGTTGTGGCGATATTTTTTCAATAAGAGAGCCCTCTACGGTATTAATGAAAACTTCATACCTAATATTTTAGTGTCAACGAGTTTTCCTAATCTTTTGATCGTTTTTCATTAATCTGCAGCTCAACTCGGTGTGACGAGTGCGTCGATTCGTGAGAAAATTCTCAGCGAGTTAGCGACAATTCGCGAACGAGGTCCAGAAGACGTGAAAGAGATTGAGAAGAAGACAGGGCATCGAGCATTGTTCGACATAGTCAGGCAAAGCTCCTATGATCAGGTTCTTCCGATTTTGCTGTAAAGACATTTGTGTTTTGAAAAAAAATTGCTTATTAAACGGATATTGGTGAGCTTCGAAAACGAAGATTGACGAGTTTTTGAGTTACCAGGCAGCGTTTCGCTCTGCGAACGTGTTAATAATTTCTCACGAAGTATTGGGGCAGATGGGTGTTAAGAAGTCTGGGCGCTTTACTGGTGAAAAAGGCTTGGTACTACAGTGCTAAAATGGCTGCTTAAAGAAACTTGTGGAGCGTTTTTCAATTAAACATTAGCTTTAATATAGTTCTTTTATAGAATTATTCTGTGCGCTAGCTACTTATGTCGCTATGTATAGGAAACCAAGGAAACCTTAGGGTTTCACTTTCCTTTTTTGTGGGAACAACTTCGACTCGTGATCATCTCCAGATTATCACTGTTTTTTGTTACCGTGCTCTGTTCTTATGGCCATTTCAATGCAACGATTTAGTTTTCCGAGGTTTAATGAGCCATCATCTCCTTGACAGTCCGGGTTTATGTGTGCCCGCCGAATAAACTACAAGTGCTCCCGGAGCTGTTTGATGAAAGTGAGAACGTCATGGGTTGTTCTACATGTTTCACAATGGAATGGGAGCACTGTCGTTCGGGGAAAAAACCTTTTAAATTCTGCGCTTTTGTTGGGTATATATAAAATCTTGCCTAAAATGAAGAAAAATAGTAGGGCGGTGCAAAAGAAGCACAAAAAGCTTACAGGAAAACGAAAAAACAGGCGACATTGATTGGCGTCGATCGATACATATGTTTATGATTGTAGGTATTAGCCGTGGAAACACCGTTAACCAATCGTGACATTGTCGTCACCCACGGGCGACTCGGTTGCCTTCAGATAACCAAAGTGAACGGAGTGAATCTCCCGCTGAGAGAAAATGACTGGTAGGTTCTAAAGGGTTTTCAAAACTCATCGCAGTTTAACGACTTCATGGCGGCGCCATGGAACCGCCAGCGCTACCATGAGGTCGGTTCTGAGGAAGGCGAAATCGTCTAGCCGTTAGCCACCGACCAGCAACACCAACAACACCGACAACGACAGCAAAGATCTATAGCAACCTCGCATCAGCTAAAGAAGATCAGTTTATAAGATCATGTAAATAAATACATCAACTGTCTATGCCGAGGTTTATAGAAAGTCTGTCCTTTGAATTGATAAAAGGAGTTTTGCGTTACTACGGTTAAATCTTACAGCCACAGGAGTAAATAGTTTTATCGATCCCGTGAAAATCAATAGAATCCGGATCGTGCTGAAAATTGGGCTGAATTATTTTTCAGTCTTCTTGAGATCAATGACTGTCCTGGTGAACAGTTCAAATCGGCGCTGATGTTGACGAAATTGATCAGTGATGCGAATGGTGCTCCGATTCGTTTCGTTGTACTTCGTATGAAGACCATCGATCGGTTAGAGGATGGTTCGGTAAGTGCCAAAACATTGTTGCTGCTTAATTGTTTTTTTCACCTTCTTTTTAAAACATAAAGGTGCATGCAGCGCAATGGTGAGAGGTGCCCAGCAATACACCCTGCGTTGCTGATTCCACACGAAGCCGCAGGCTTACCAACTTACCAAACGCTCCATTCCCTCGAGGTGCACAAATTCTTACTAGGCTTGTTGTGAGGGTGACATCACTGTCTGAATAGATTGATAATCCACCGCAAGTCATTGTATAGGCCAGATATGCATTCAATAGCCGCTAGCGATGCATATTGTAATCGGTTGCATGGCACTTCCATCAGGGATTGATCACCGCGGAGAGCTTTATCCTTTTACCTGAAATATAAAAGGGATAAGTTGTACCCACAAGTCCCCATAGGGTGTTCATCAATCCAAAACGGCTCGTTGTCCAAACGTCAGTTCTCGCTCATTTTGATGCTTTCCATTTAACGTTTTTCTTTAAATTCTTTTTGCGGCTTTTTTAAAGATTTCACTAATATATTTCTAGAACGAAGCATCAAGCAGCGGAGTGTCGTCGTCGCCGCGAAGTCCAAGCGATTGAGGAAAGCCTTCTCCGTCGGCGAGAAGTGTAGCCCTTGTCAGCTATGGTCATCGAAAATGTTGCCGTATGGGATATCTTCTTCAGAGTATAAATATTGGTTTTTTGTTTGAGTTTTTTAAATACTCTTAAAACCAAATCATTACCATATCCACGAAATTCAGTAGTTGTAGAATGGTACTTGGATAGCACAGCTCCATCAAATCCGAGGTTAGCTCTGTAGGTGTCAAAGTCCGTGAACTAGATTTGTCATTTCTAAATCGCACAATTCATATCTAAGCATCTAACTGGGTTATGATGAGCTTGGTTTCTTCCGATCAAATTTTAAAAATCAGACTATTCCAAAATGAACAGAACCTTCACAGCCCTAGTAAGCCCCTAGTAAGTATTCGTACTTCATAACAGAAAACAGTGTTTTCGACCACTGAGGTCATGGTGCTATTCGATAACTGGTAAACCTAATGAAATTTCGTGGTCATGTTGCTGGATTCCGAGAATTTTTGATAGAATGTGCAAGAAATTTTCAATCGATACTTATTTTTGTCACTGTGGAGATTCTCATCTTTTCAAATCAACGAGACCTGTTCTCGTATGGTCGTATGTTTAAGTCTTACTCACGCGTAGTAGCAGTCGTTGTCCCTCTTCTTTCTGTGTACGATTCGTACTATGTAAATGATTTAATTTGTTTGTAAATAAGAAGCTATTAGATAAAATTTCTAATGCTAAGGCTTCTGCGTAATGCTTGCTTATTCGTTGTGAGATGTGTCGAATTCGTCTGGTGAATGAATTTTCTTGCGCGATTGTTATGTGGTTCAACAGAAGAAAGTCCTACTTTTGGGCTTAAACTAGCCGTCTGTATTCTTGTGTTGTCACATTGCGATGGTGATAACGACTAAAACTTTAAGGGATCAAGCTCTCGGCGTTGATAAATACCTGAGGGATGCGCCATGCATTCGACTTCAGTAAACATCGTTTGGAGTTGATTGACTGCATATCTGACCTTTACAATGACTCGCGATGGCCTACCGATGTATCGAGTCAGCGCTGCTATCCTCCCAGAAAAGTCTGGTACCAATTTGCCGATTCCGGAGCGATGGAAGGTTTGGTGAGCCATGGGCGTGGGAATTGATTTCATGTGTGTGTTGCAGTCTCTCCTCCGACCATTGCGCCACACACGCTCTTGTGGTAACGATTACCTTTTTCTATCTATTTGTATGCTCAATAAAAATCGTTTCTTAAACACGATGCTTCGATAAGTACCAGTTCCTGCGATACCGAGTGCTGCAGAATGGATTCCGTTGAGAAAAAAACAAATTGCATGGTTCATCTTCACATCTAATTTTATTTTTTTTTCCTAGCACTTCTTGCATTCGATTCATGTCCTGGTATCAGTTATCCACGAAGGTTTTCGAACTTTTCCTTTGTGGGTTCGACTGCTGCTTGAAGATTGCTGTCTTCGTTATGAATGTCAGGTACTTGTCCAGTCGTTTTTCCATGGGTTCTTCTATAGCCGGGGAAAGCGTTCGCATTTCGATTGGAGTTTATAAGCTGTTCCTATACAGTTCAAGCATAAAAAATTCTACCAATTAGTAATCAATCGATAGTCGTCATGTGCAAGGAAGAACTGCAGGCAGTCGTTACTTTATTTGGCCGGGACTTCACTCCATTTGAATCTTTCAGATGTAACAACGAGCACGCAGATGGCGAGGACGAACGGCTGTGAATCAACTCGAACGCTACAAGGTACAATACGCTTCCGTGTGAATTGTGTGCGGTTGGTCTCCACGCGACATACCTAGTGGAAGCCGAATAGAAAGCGGCTATGAGGAAGGCGAAGTCCGCCGAAACGTCAACTTATTCGTGAATAAAGAATAAAAATAACACCTCGCGTTTGCTCAACAGCAATACGAAGAATTAATTGATCAATGCCGAGGTTAGTAGAAAATCGGTCGTAGGAGGAAATTTCTTTTAGCACACACACGTCATTCCTACTAACTGCTGGCATCATGCGCCTTCTTTAGTGGCTCGGAATCCTGTTATCCGTGTTAAAAAAAAGATGTCACTGCTAATCAATCTCAGGGATGCGCCATGCATTCGACTTCATTATCGATGGAGGTGATTGTATGCATACATGACCTTTACAGTGATTCGCAGTGGCCTACCGATGTTTCGAGCCAGTGCTGATATCCTGCCAGACAAGTCTGGTACCAGTTTACCGAACTCGTGGGGTTGGAAGGCTTGGTGGGCCATTGGCGCGGGGATCGATTCCACGTGTGTGTCGCAGTGGCGCTTCCAACGACTGCACCACTCGCGCCCTTGTGCATGTTTGGATTTAGTTATCTGTTCAAAGGCTGTCCGGACAATTGCGGCTCCTTTTCTTGCTTTCAAGCAAAAAAATCCTTCTCTCCGAACCTTTTTAGAACTCATTACGCATCAGTCACATCCTTTGTTTAGACAGAAATTGTAACAGCGATGCTAAAATGTCATCGGATTTGTTTTGAAGGTCTGCTCTAAAAGCTCTCTAAAGCTCTCGGCGTTGATCAATCCCTGAGGGATGCGCCATGCATTCGACTTCATTAAGCATCGTTGGAGGTGATTGAATGCATATCTGGCCTTTACAATGACTCGCGGTGGCCGGCCGATGTATCGAGCCAGTGCTGCTATCCTCCCAGACAAGTCTGGTACCAATTT
Source organism: Angiostrongylus cantonensis (assembly GCA_009735665.1). Classification (NCBI taxonomy): domain Eukaryota; kingdom Metazoa; phylum Nematoda; class Chromadorea; order Rhabditida; family Metastrongylidae; genus Angiostrongylus; species Angiostrongylus cantonensis. The sequence goes on along the minus strand of MQTX01000236.1, from coordinate 16,464 downwards.
GCCGACCCCGGAGGGATGGAAGGCTTGGTGGGCCATGGGCGCATTTTCACGTGCGCGCCGCAGTGGCGCCTCCAACCACTGCGCCACACGCGCCCTTTGAAGGTCTGAGAAATTTTTATTATGCCTTATGGCGTGGAACAGTGGGAGGCTGTAGTTTCTACAGTTAATAGAAATAGGAACAGCATGACAATTAAGTGACAATTTAACAATTGCCCAATTTTTGTAAACCAGTAAACATTGAAAATATTTCAAATATTTTTATTTACAAAAGCTGACTTTTCAGGGAATCTAGCTTTTCTAAGAGCCTGGAAAGGTCAAATTGACTGCTGCAATATACAGAGCTTAACGCTAACATAACTTACTCGGGCACTTAGATACTTGGGTGGCCCCTACTCATTGGATGTGCTGACCCCACCAAAGTTTCCAAATTTTCGAAGTTTTGCTGGTTTAGCCAATATGGTTTTCTGGAGTCCTAAAGGCATTGTAGTCAAGGTCTGCCACAAGCCCTCACCACCACAAGCAGTCGTCGCCCTTGTGGACCAGAGCAAAATTTGCTACAGTGCGTACCCAGGAACACCTCACAGCCACGTTGAGGCGATAAACCGTTGGGACAAACGCTTCCATAACTTCAACAAATAAACCACGATACCTAAATTTCTGTTGAACTGAAACATCACTAGAAATTCACAGCTATCAATCATCAGTAACCTGAATGAAAAGGGCATCACCGGGTGAGTGCGCTTCATACGAGCTGATTGCCCGCTGAGGAAGACTTGGCTCGGCACGAAGGCGAAACCGCCACATCAAAACGAATAACAAGCATGGACCATCGACTCGGATCATCGGTTTTGATGAAGACGAAGACGTTGAAACATTGGTCAAAATTAAATATATTTATCAGCCTCGTGTAAGCTCATCAAAGAAAGGATACGTATTGATTAGCCACTGGGGCTAAAGGAAAGTCGGATTCGAAATATGGCATTGGAAACAGTCTTGACCTTTTTTGGCTCTGAAAAGAGCGGAATCCTCCGAAACAATTCCCACTATTAATAAAAAGTTTAAAAACAACCTCGTATGTGCTGTTCAACGAAACAGTGAGTTAATGAAAAGATTTCTCCAGAACAGCCTTTGTCACACCTTAGAAACGGATTTTCGTTCAACCTATGTATGTATAGTTTATCTCTTCAGTTGAACCGAGTTTTTAAATCAATTTTTGCATCAGCTGGTGGACCACGAAGCACCTCCCAACCCCGATTTTCTATTCACCTCGGAAGTGACCAAATAGTTCATCGTTTTCTTAATGAGTAAACACGAAGTTGTTAACAAAATATGATTTATTCAGCCCAATAGCGTTTCGGTGTTTCTGCCTTCTTCAGAGCTTTTTTGTTCTTTTTAAGTGTTCAAGTTATTTAATGGACAGCAGAGGCACAGAGCCTAACATAGGTCAGAGATGCGTCATTTCTGAATCGTGCGCAACTCTGTAGCGCCGGTCTCGATTAAGTAGCTGGAAGACTTCGAACGAAAAAAACGGTGACATTTAAAAATGCTATTTACCACGAGATGAAAATTTACTCACAATTTTTATACTAAGCTTACTAAAGTATGTCAGTGAGTGAAATTGACATTTGACTCTTCCACGCTCTGGAGTAGGTGAGAACACCCGAACGTCAGCTACTATTGTACTAAATAAATCTTCTTGCCAATAGTCTCGTATCTGTTGATCAAGTAAACAGTGAATTTTACATCAGCTTTGCACCAGTTTTTTGATGAAAACAAATTCTCATCATAAAAGGCTTTAGGCAAAATCCCTGCTTAGAGTTTGTTTTTCCTAAGTTGCATTTTTGCGTTTCTTTGATTTTCCTTTACTTTGCTGTCACGTTTTATTGTAGAAACTGAGTGTGGAATCGGAAGGTACAGCGTTTGTCAATATCCCATTGAGGTCACTCAGGCTGAGCAATTCAACATGTCTTTTCAGAAGGTCAATGTCGAGTGTTGGTGATGACGATTTGAGGAAGCAAAATTCTCACTAAGGCCGCTATGTAGTGCTCAAACGGACTTCTTAGGGTTCCCCTGATTCTTCGTAGAGGCGGGCCATTTGGACTTAAAGCATTCACTACATTTTTATGTTCTGAACTTTTCTTTGCATGCATTTAAAAATTGATGATATACACAGGTCATGAGCATCGTATCCAGTGAATGGCTGTATTGGTACAGAACAGTGTGAGATAATTAGTACCTCTCAATCTAGTAACTCTGTACATGATTTTATAAAAAATTTCATCAACACAATAGCATAATCTATACAATAACGTCCACCCCGCAGATTTCATTCTGTATCGTCCGGATATCGATCCAGATAGATAAATCCCAGGTTTACGATACGAGGCAGAAAAGTCGGCACCACGTTCAATTCGGTGACACTGCTTTGACTGTCGTGTTGATGTGGACACGCGTGTTCGATGCGCAGGTATGGGTCCGGTGTATTGAGGGGACCAAAATCAGCTCCACATCCAGAAACTGAAGTACAACGATTATTTTTCGACGAAAATCTTTTTGTAAATTTTTATAGCCAATGAACGGAGCAGGACACATAACACACTTTTAGAACATTTCTAGAGCATTTTATCACTGCTTGTAGAATGAAACACATCCGTTCACTGTTGCATCCCTACTACACTTTATGTAAATTGCTGACTTCTTGTCTTTTGTCCCTTTGAAAATTTTTTTCAGGCAAATTGTTGGATTTGTTCCATTCTATCTCTTTCCAATTTTCGCAGCAACGTAACCTCTACAGGAATCACAGATAAGGGGGCATTGTGATCAGTATGACCTCTGTAAATGTCATCCCTAATGGCGATTTATTTTAACTTCTTCTGAACACTTCTCCTGTAGTTCCTCTAATCATTTGATAGCTTATCGACCACAGGTGTAGTGGAAGTTTGTCGAGAAATAATTCGTGCTGCACTTAAAAATGTATAAAACAATGGAAGAGGAAACTGGCCGAGAGGAAGGCAAAGCAAGGGCCTCGGAGGTGCAGTGGGTTCCATATGAGCTCCAGGAAGAGATAACGAGCTCGATCTGGCCTGTGATCCAAGTTTTGCAATTATCCCATCATCGTTGTGATTTTATTTTACATAATACCTCCCGGTAAAAAATAGTGGCAAATAGAACAAAACAGCTGTTTCCCATACCAGAGTCAATTGATTGATGATTTGATTGGCAGTCGACTGTCATTTTAATTTAAGGGTCTCTGACGAATATTAGGTAGCCTGTACAGAGACTCCAGTGTGTAGTAGACTAGGGAAGCTATTGTCATTTTTTACCATATGAATCGAAATTTGTTGTATCACGTTGCGCTCATCCCAGCACTTATTGTACTTGGTTGATTTCTTTGCATTCACCAACCGTGAAGGCCTTCCAACCTTTCTTGCGTGTGTCTTTCACTGCTGCGTAAAGATTTTGCTTCCCGTTTTCTTCACGAATGTCGCTGAATGCTGGTTGAGACAATGCTACCTCATATCTTGGAACAGCAGCTGAGGATTCCCTCGTGAATTTGAGGTATTCAGCTGGTCCCAGACTAGTCTAGTAAGAATTTTCTGATCCCACAGGGAATAAAGGCTTGGCGGCCCGGAGCGGTGCCCAAGCAGTGCCTGAATAGGTTGCTTTATTCCAATAATGAACGGGCTTACTTCAGCTGAGCTACCCGATCACTGGACCACAGTTAAATTTAATGAATTACCGCATATAGAGCAATGTCGCTTCTACAATCCATCAGGTTCACAAAACCTCGAGTCGTCCTAGTCTTGGATCTTCTAGTTATCAAAAAATCTTTTTTTTAATTTTTGGAAAACCGGAACGACAGCATCGGCTGAAATCAACACCGTTACCAACCGGAAATGGCACTAAATGCTGTACGTTGTCGATTTGTTAGTTGTGTTTTCTTCATATTTCTTTTTATACACAAAGAACGTAAGGAGAAGAGTACGATCGAAATAGCACTTCTAATATTTAGGAGATATTAATAGTTTTAAAGAAATATAATAAAAAATGTCTTAACTTATACTTTCTTCCTATTCTTTTTTATGGCATGGTACCGTTTGAAATACAACCAAAACCAAAAGATGCTGAGATATGAGCAAATCACGAACCACAACTGGGCTTCGAAACCCTTTCCGGAACTCACGCCTTGTACACCACACCGTTAATTCATTCCCATTGAAGAGTGCTCGCTGATAGCACTGGTAGAGTAAAAACAAGACCTTGAGGAAAGCAAAGTCAAAACTTCAGCTTGCGTGGGGAATAACAGGTGATACCCGGGAAGTGTCATCGCGGTTTCGAATCCCAACGGATGTTCCGTGTTTTGTTGATATCTCTGCACTCTTGTAGTAGTGTTTCACAAAAAAAAATATTTGATAACACATGCTCTAAACAACGACAAGAGGAATTGTTGTGCAGTCTATTTTGTCATTCCTTGACTTATTTCACTTTATCAGCGCTGTTTTTTTTTCGAAAATTGATGTGGTGAGAGCGCGATACGGCGCCAACAGCTATGAAGTGTCACCTATCTGGGTGCAGATCCCCATGCTCGATTTCCGACTCAAACTAATGAAACCCCAGGTCTGAGTTTCGTTGGTATTGGAGGTATGATAATTTTTTGTCTACTAACTGTCAAATTTGCTTGTCTCCTTCTAGTAGTGACTACCAAAAATCCAACCCATATCTCACCCATAACCAATCCGGAAACTACTGCGCTGTGTATTGGCCCCTAATTTCCTCACATTCAGCGCTTAGTACAAAAAAAAGCAATCAGTTTATCTCTGCCACACATTCATCGTCCACAAATGTTTCGAAATTTCGGCTGTTGCTTCAGCTGTTGCTTTAGAATTTCGTCTTCATCGTAAATATCAAGAAATGGTGGTTTAGTCGATTCTTCTTACAATCTTGGGAATAGCCGAGGTAAGAAATTCCCACGTAGATTGTAGGAAAACGTTGGGAAGAGGTTAGGATCAGAACTTTGTTTTCTGAAAGCCTGCACCACTAAGCACTGCGATGCTGTTCTCCAACAATAGCTAATTCAATGGACCTTGCACAAAAATTAACAATTTATCGAACAAGGTCAATGGTGCCGGGGTCAATTAATCATCCGAATTTCGATAGCGGTTTCAGACAAATCGATCACCGATTGAATGATTTGACTATTAGATTGAAATATTTCTCATTTTTTTAGAGACATGTCCTTCCATATCTACTACGCAGATCATGGCACTTTCCGTATTCAATTCATTTGCTTACACCCACCATCCACGAATATCTTTTAACTTATTGCCGGTAGGTTCGACTAGTGCTTGAAGAATTTCCGTTCGTCATAAATATCGCTGGTTGAGTCGTGCAGTCAATTCTTCCTGAAGTCCTAAGATGACCGGGTTAGAGCATTCCCACTTGGATTTCAAAGAGTGGATTTTTCACAGAGAAGCCTGGCATGAAATTCTTGACCTGAAGGTACGACAAGCGTGGTGAGCACGGAACGAGGTGGAACCAGCACCACGTTCATAATGATCGGCATCACTTTTGCTGCGATACCTGTTCCCTTTAATTAAATTTAAAGTAGAATAAAAAAGATGAACTGCCGGTTCCAATCCAACCTGAGATCCGGAATTTTGCTCATATCTCAGCATCATTCTGGTTATACTCAACACAATAGATTGCCGTGAAAAAAGAACAGGCAGTAAATAAAGGTTAATGGTTTAGAATACGAGACTCGAATACCTGTGAAAGAGCCATTTTGATCTGACCAGGTTCTTCCCATGATATCATCAATTTCCCAAGGAAGAGCTGAAAAGCATGAAATCAAACCGAGTTCACTGCCAATTTCTCCTCTCCAGATTATTCTCACCCAGTTGCCTGATGATTGCTGAAAACACCACTAGGGCAAAAGAAAACTATTTGAATATAAGGCAACCAATGGCCTCCATTGATGCAGAGGATAACAAATTAGCCACAGGCAGGAGTGGTCGCTGGTTCGAAGCCTATCTGAGGTTTTCAGTTTCGCGTGTATGTCAGCATCATCATGATTAAATTTCAACTTGTGCGCTTCCATGAAAGAAGGAATAAACAGTAAGCAAAACTTAAAACATCACAGACAACTTTAATGACACCATGCGGGTCCTTGCGGGGTGGACGAAGGACCCGCATGGTGTGGTGGTGAGCGCGTTACTCCCCGGAAAGGACAATAGCGCGTTCGTTCCCCACCATAGACACCTGCGGTCCAGAGTTTTGCAAATATCTCAGCTTCATTAAAGTTATATTTCGCAATATACCCTGCCATTAAAAAGAGTAGGCAATAAACAAAAAACGGTTAAGATTGTGACATCACAGTCAAATTCTTTGCAGTGCACGTGGTGTGCTGTAGGAAAAAGTCGATATTCGATTATTTGAACAGTCGAAACAAATGCAGAAAGTATGAATCATTTCAACCATTTTTGCGACTGTGAACATATTTCTCCATGGTCTTAGGTCACTTCAAATATGATACAGCTTGTAGGGCGCGTGTAGTGCAGTGGTCAAAGTGGCCCTGAATACACATGAGGTCGATGGCGCGCCCCAGGCCCACCAAGCCTCATATCCCTCCGGGGCCTGAAAATTAGTACCAGACTTATATAGGAGGATAGGAGCCCTAGATCGATACATCAGTACGCCACTGCGAATCATGGTAAAGCTCAGATATGCATTCAAGCACCTCCATAAGTCGAAGTCATAGCGCATCCCTCTAGGATTGATCAACGACGAGAGCTTCATCTTTTGTGCTTCAATTACAACCATAAGCATTTTTTTTGAAGTAGATGAAGACAACGAAACGTTAGCCTAATAAGTACTTTGAATCAACCTCTTAAAAAAACGTTGCAAATATCTCAGCATCATTGTGGTTTCTATCAGATCTCAACTAATAATCTGAAATAGGAAAACCCACAATCTTCATCAACGAGATCAATGCGAACACCGCTAGCTTTCAGTGGATTCGTTGGGCATCGAAGTCGACCGATAACAAGAAGGCATTCGGTTCTTCCGGTGACTTTCAGAGGAAGCGGATTCAGTAGCATCGTTGCAATGAGAAACATCATTGTAACGTCTCGCTCAACGAGTAGATGAGGCGGAATGAGAAGAGTATCAGCGACAGAGCCGGAAAGGCCGGCAGGAGAATTGTTTGCATAGGCGATAACGAAGACATCCATCGGTTGTTGACTGTAAAAGTGGACGAAGCAAGCTCAGACTCGAACTCTAACATAAAATTTCTTCAGTCAAAAAATTGCCATATTGTAACGCTAATTTAAAAGCAATTTTGATGACAATCGTGGTAACTTTTAATATTCTTGTAGAGCAAACGCGAGTTGTTATTTTATTTTTTATTCAAGAACAAACTGACGTTGCGGCAGGCGGATTTCGCCTTTCTCAGAGCCTGGCAAGGTCAAGTTGACGGCAATCTATCCAGCCAAACACTTTCATAACCAAACAGAGAAAGCGCTAAACCAGGATCTCAATCGCATTGAACACAAAGTAGATTCTTTGCTCACTCACCGCTTTCTATGAGCCTTCGATCGAATATGTTACGTGGAGGCCAACCGCACTGGGTTTACATGCAAGCGTAATGTGCCTCTCCTATCAGAATACAGGTTTAAATACTGTGCGATATCAGGCATGGTTATAAGGCATTCTTCCCCGCAATTCATTTTCGGATTTCTGGAACTAATCCAGAACGCCTCGAGAGTTGTGCGTGCTTATGTTCTCGATTCACGTGCGAGCATCGTGACCCGTACTTCAAAGTCCTCCCCGTTATGTCTCTGGGTTTTATGCGTGCCTAGTGGGGTATATGGTTCACGTTTACCGATTAGGTTTTTTTTTTATGCGAACACAGAGTGGTCTACCCGTTTCGCTAAGTATTCCTCGCCGTATACCTTACATGTGATCGAATATATTTTACCCAAACTCATGTAATCACCGTCCTTCCGTTAGGACAGATTACACAATTTTCTGAGCTGCACAAAGGATTATAAAGCCTTGTTGTGAACTAGCTAACGACGTGGAGCATTGAGTGGAGGGTGGATAATTGCCACATAACTTTAAAGACCGCCTCTTTTAAGGCACCTCTTTATGGCGTAGCTTAATTCGTTTGAAACCAAGGGTTGCTTGAAAGGAATCTTATTCAGGTTTGGAACATTATTTTGGGGAATAACCTTACTTTTTGGTGTGACCCAAGTGCGTTTTTATTAATAACTCAAAAGACCGACTTTATATAAACCTCGGCATAGATAGTTGATATATTTATTTATATGATCTCATAAACTGAATTTCTTTAGGTGGTGCGAGGTTGGTATACGCCTTCCTTGTCGTTGTCGTTGTTGTTTCTGCTGGTGTTGTTGGTCAATGGCTGACGTGATTGTGATTACGTCTTCCTCAGAGCGTGGACATGGTGATTTCGCCTTCCTCAGAGCGTGGACATATCTTTTATTAGAATACTTTAATTATTCGCTGGAAAAAAAGGCTAAAGTATTAATGAAGATCAAACGTTTAAATAGATGATGGGCTAGGATGTTACAGTCAAATGTAGGTCTACACCATATTGAACACAAAGGCTACTCACCGTGATGTTACAAGTGGGACTGGCCCACGCGTAGTTCACGTGGGGTCGCGAGCAAGACACACCCCGGGGTCAAAATATTATTTTGAAATAGGGCGCCAGGTCACGTGTGATAGTGAGGATCTCGTCTTTCATCTTTGGATTTTTGAAATTTATCCAAAATGCCTCAAGGGTTTGGCACGTTGATGCTTTCGATTCCTGCGCTAGGGTCCGCACAGGCACTTCAAACTCACCGCCGTTGTGCTTTTGTGCCCTATGCGTATCCAGAGGAGTGTTTTAACGTATTTTAACTTTCCCATCTAGATGTTCTTTTATGCGGACGCAAAGTGGTCTACCGGTTTCTCCAATATATTCCTCACCGCATGTGTTACATGAGATCAAGTATATTAAACCTGAACTCGTGCAATCCCGTCTCTCCCGTTGGGACAAATCATACAGTTTTCTGAGCTGCACAAACGATCGTAGAGATGGTTGCGAACTAACTGACGGCGTAGGGTATTGGGTGGGATGTCAATAATCGTTACATAATTTTCAAGACCACTTTTTCTTACGCATCTCTTAATGGCGCAACTTACTTCAGTTGATATGAAGGGTAACTTAAAGGGAATCTTACTTACGTTCGAAACATTGTTTTGGGAAACCACCCTACGCTTTTGTCTAACCCGAGTGGCTTCTACTTCGTAGCCATTGGAAATGGCTACTTTTTTTTGTGCCAGGTTTTGCGATTCCTTCCTTTCCTCTTCTCCTGTGCGCACATTTTCAGTTGTACGGTGCATGTTTTTGTTTAGTGCTTTTTTCATGTGTGAAGGATGAGAGGAGAGGTAGTGAACTAGCATGTTTTTGCTTCTTGGCTTACAATACAATTTTGTTATACAACCACTTTCTGAGAGCTTTATTCGCATGTTTAGTAATGGAAGCCAGTTTTCGGTCGGCTTTTCTCGTGCAAATTTTATATACTCTGGCTGTCGGTTTAACAATTCAAGGCACTCATCCATCTGTTCTTGAGTGGAACAGACGATGAAGTAGCCGTCTATGTATCGACAGTAGAGTAAGGGTCGGTGATCGAAAACTGGAGCTTCCACCTTAGACATGAAAGCGATGGCAAGACTCGGTGCTAAACGCTGTCCCATGGCCAACCCTCTATTTTGTGCAAAATACTTTCCAGACCAGCTGAATATTGAACAACTAAGACACTGTTTAAAGAAAGTCATTAGCTGCGCAGTCGACAAACCGTACATTTTTATTTTCTTCTGGTGCTCTACGAGCAACTCGAGAAAGGCTTACATTGCAGGGTCATTCGACACGTTGGTATAAAATGAAGTAACATCGAATGACTCCATTACATGCGAGCTATTTGGTTGCGGGCACCGTAGGCGGTCTAGAAATGTTTTGGTGTTAAGTAGATGGGTTGGAATGAATTTTAGCAATTGAGTCAGGGTAAGGTTTAGAAACCACGTAATTTTATCCGTTGGCCCGCCTATACAACTGATGATAGGTCTAACTGTAAATGATGATGGGTTCGTTGAATATCATCAGTTGAAGTAAGCTTATGTGTTTTAATGAGCAAGTAAAGGACAGGGCAAATTGGATGCTCGTTTTTAAGCCGAGAAATAACTGCGTTTTTATTCGTAACCATTGGAAACGACTATTTCTCGTCCCATGCGTCAGCGATTCTTTCCTTTCCTCTTTTTACGTATGCATTCGATGAGAACTTTTTTCATTTGTGGAGGATGGCAGGAAAGGTAGTGCACTTCCATACTTTAACTTTTTGGTCGAACGGTTTGGACGAAACGGTTGCGGCCTACGAAAGTCTTTTATTTCGAAGCTCACAGAATCTTTTTTTTTTCGTCTGGTTTCTCTTCAGAGGAGCGAAATCGTCCAACAAATAGGACTCCGCCCAGCACGACGTGGCGATGTACGCGAATTCATCGTTGACTTCGGCGGTAGTTTGGTTTGTAAATTGGTTTTTCTTGAATTTTTCTTTGGAGAATTCCGTAGACATTTGGGTGATGAGGCAGATTTTCTCCCACTAACGTCTTCAGTAAAGTTCATGTTTAAATCCTCAAGATGAGGTGTGTCCTTGCCATGTAGGTCAGATCTGACGTGAAAACATTCCAGGAGACATTTATTGGGTGAAGTTCGCGAGAACAAATGAGGCACTGAAGTGTATCACATTATTCCACCTGGTCTTCCGTAGACTTTCCACGTGTTCTAAATTATATGTTATGTTTTAACATAACACATTAAAAAATATGTTATACTAGTTTTCGCCATTGCAGAGGAAGCATCAAGAGAAATTACAAGACCCTGAGACTAATGCCAGAAATCACCGCCGTAGTGAAGTCGACTTATTCACAAATTGACAAGGTGACAAGTCTCTGTCAGATATACATGAGTCTGCGACGGCTTTGAGTGGCAATCTGGGCTAGCGTCCATTGGGAAAACGTCAGGGATCGAGGAAACCCCAGCACCATGGGCTGCAAAGGCGTTAACTTATTTCGTCGAAAACCTGAGGAATAGATTCAAAAGGTAAAAAAAATTCATGATTCGGAATCTGAAATGAGAATGAAAAATGTCCTCCTTGACTCTTATCTATGGCTCGCACATTGCTCAGCGGCTTCACAATCGTCTCTGCTTTATTTACAATTGGAAAGATTGTGGCATCGATGCCTACTTGCCTTCCAGGTCAATGAAAGTTGCCTATGAATTTGTATAGGTTTGGCGATATGCCTTCTCGGCTACAAGGCGTTTTGAATTGTTTTTATCCCAACGAGAAATTGATGGTTTGGGACGGAAATTGTTGAACAGAACAGGTTGCAGTAAACGTCGCAGTTTGTCAAGTCGCCTCGCCGGACATCTCTGTTCAGGTGCGTGTTCATAAATTGGTGTTTGAGACTCCGCTTATTCTCTACTTAACAAATGTTTTCCAAGTAAATTCATTTATTCTATATTTCGAGAAAGTAGTTCTTATAGTCCTAGATGTGCTCTATGGTAAAAACTTCGGCTTTTCTAAACTTAGGAATACCCTACTACTGGAGAAGAACCTGCTCTACATTGCAGTGCTACACTGGGAATCTCCTGGTCACAGCAAACCGTTAAGGGAAGTTGCTTGAAAAATTGCTCATGGAGATCAAATATTTTGCTACATGATTAAGTCGCAAGAATGTGTAAAGGCGAACGACTTATGACGTATATTTGGGCATCGAAGAGTAAGATCGTGTATTTATGCTGTTCCTCATTCATCTAGTGTCGCAGTGTCAGCTCGTCGAGTTGATCCTGTTCGGTTTGAGGAGCAAAAAGATGACTTTGTCAAGATTGAATGCACAAGCTGAAAGTGTTCAAGGTGTTTTCGAATACGCATGGCTTGGCAAACCTAGTTCACCAATGCTTTAATTTATTCGTCAGAGAGCAACCTTTGTTGACTGTCCTGTACGCGATGTATTAATAAAATGCTTTAGAAAATTGTCATTCTAGCTCTACTAGGAAATGGGATTTTATCAACAAGTGAGTGATATTGGCAAGTTCTTGGTGATTGTTCCAAACGGCCCACACTGCAGTTGAATTCACGACTCACCAACGGCTTGATGCGTTGGGAGACGTCGTTCAACTTGGATCACACGACTGCATTTTGTTCTCACCGTAGGATAAAAAGACGTATAAAACATGAAAAAGTGAAGGACAACAAACTAGGACTGCTTTAATGGCACGTTATTTCCTCGTGGTTCGGTAATAGAGACGGATAACATGGATGCTTCATCTAATAATGAAGAAATCGCGAATTGCTAGCTTATAGCTGCTATGCGTCAACCCTTTACTTCCCATGTGCGACTTCAGCTGCTCCAAGGTTTGTTCCTGGATGCCACTCTCTAGCTGTTTCAGTCTTCCTTTGCTCACAAGTTAACGGTCCATTTGTTATGAATGGTGTTCACTGTTAAAAGGATAAAGGATAAAGCTCTCGGCGTTGATCAATCTCTGAGGGATGCGCCATGCATTCGACTTCATTAAGTATCGTTGGAGGTGATTGAATGCATATCTGGCCTTTACAATGACTCGCGGTGGCCTGCCGATGTATCGAGCCAGTGCTGCTATCCTCCCAAACAAGTCTGGTACCAATTTGCCGACCCCGGAGGGATGGAAGGCTTGGTGGGCCATGGGCGCTTTCCACGTTTCACATTATCTTGAGCAGTTACGTCTATTTGCTCTTTCACTTTCTATTGTTTATTATCTTTCATACACTCTTTACTGTAGCGATTCCAGACATTTGAAAGTGCTTTTCTTTGTTTTCTCTTTCCTTCCCACCTCACTCAAGTCGTCTTCCACTTTTCCTCCAATCGCTCTTTCAACTTGTATTGGTTTCAATACGCTCGGCACATCTCCCACAACCTTGTCGTGTTTCCGCTAGATCCTTTTCTGCAGAGGTTAATTTCAACTGAAGAATTACACAAAAGTGGTAAGAAATTCCAGTAATACCGACGCTTCGGCGTCTTTATCCCAAGATTTAAAGGAATCATTTAGTGTGGCGGTGTATGAAATCTTGCTGTGATTAGAGCACGAGCCATATGAAGAGGTTGGAGCTCTATGAAAAAAGGTACCTTGGCGTAAAATTTTCGGGCATGAAATCTAAAATGTATTATCTAATAGTTAAAAAAAAACATGCGACTTTAACAGGATATCGATAGAACTGGCTAAGAGACAGGCGAAGCGAAGGAATAGCATGGTGTGCTAGTGAACGTGTTAGCCCTGGAATGGGTAATAGCGCATTTGTCCCCACTTCAGACACCTGGGGTCCGGAGATTTGCAAATATCTCAAAAACGCTGTTGTTGCATTTAGCCGGGTATTTAAAATATCAGAAGCTCTTTTAGACATTTAAGCTAAATTATTGCGGAAATAACAAGCACAATCTTGCAATGGTTTACCGCCTCATCGTGGCTGGGAGGTGTTCCTGAGTGCTGGACTGCGTTGTACAGCGAGGAGATTCGTCCACCCGGCAGGGTCTCCCAAGCTGTGAAGGAGCACGGCGTTTCCACCATCAGGAAACCAAGCTAGGAATAAACGAACACCAAGATCTACCACCGTTCTGGTATCAAAATCGAATGGTAACAAATCTTAACTTAACTGGATTCCATGTTAATTTGGGCTTCTAGATCAAACCTGCTGATGGATGATTGCTGATGGCAGAAGATCGATAGAACTAGCTGAGAGACAAGCGAAACGAAGGACCCGCATGGTGTGGTGGTGAACGCGTTACTCCCCGGAAAGGACAATAGCGCGTTGGTTCCTCACCATAGACACCTGCGGTCTGGAGTTTTGCAAATATCTCAGCTTAATTAAAGTTATATTTATTTATTTGTTTATGTGAACTGATGGTATCCAGCTGAAAAGAGGTTGGTATATGTTGTTGTTGTTGTTGTTGTTGTTGTTGTTGTTGTTGTTGTTGTTGTTGTTGCTGTTGTTATTGTTCTTGCTGCCGTTGTTGTTGGTCGATGGCTGGCATCTCGGTGATTTCGCCCTTCTCAGAGCCGTGATGTTGCGACTGGTACTCGTAGTAGGAGCAAGAGCAACAACGACAACTTACACCAACCTCACATCGGCTCAACAAGGTCGGTTTATAAGAACATGTAAATAAATACATCGATTATTTACGCCGAGGTTTATAGAAAGTCAGTCTTTTGAATAACTAATAGCCGAAATTCCCAAACACCCAATGATATGCATTTTCTGCGTCTACGTGGCTAGAGGCAAAGCATTCGTTCTGTGCAGCTCCTCCGCCCTTCACTTCCCTAACCGCCTTTCTGGTGACAGAAAGTGTGCAAACTTGCCTATCAAAGACAAGGCATAGATCTGTCTTTTAGCTCTAGTAGTCCAATTTGCGACACTACATGCCAATTTCCCATCCACCACCTTTGAAAATTCATTTTTAAAGTGTAATATACAACGAATAGCTGCTTTTGAAGATTGTCTACAGAGAAATCCATTATGGCTCCAAGTGTGGGTGAGTAGTATATTGCCTGCGGATGTGACATCCAACCATGGGCCATGGGCGCGTGTGGCGCAGTGGTTGGAGGCGCTACTGCGGCGCGCATGTGAAATGCGCCCATGGCCCACCAAGCCTTCGATCACTCCGGGATCGGCAAATTGGTACTAGACTTGTCTGGGAGGATAGCAGCACTGGCTCGATACATCGGCAGGCTACCGCGAGTCATTGCAAAGGCCAGATATGCATTCAGTCACCTCCAACGATACTTAATGAAGTCGAATGCGTGACGCATCCCTCAGGGATTGATCAACGCCGAGAGCTTTATCCTTTATCCTTTATGACATCCAACGAGAAGATATGGTATTTTAACTCATTAACAGAAAAAATGACAACCGATGGACGCCGTTAGTAATTGGATTTCTCGGGATACTAAGCGTGCTGCGGGAAGACCACCGACTCGATGCTGAGAGGCCTTCACGAAAAGCCTAGGAGAAAAATATGATGTTTGACAAGTCCCTAGAGCGATCATAACCCACTGGGCTACTCTTGCAAGCGGCAGGGAAAAATGGAGGATTTACTGGCGCCCGTTCGAGTCGCTCGACGTTCAACGGGACTACGAGTGCTACTACAAGTGATACAGGCGAATAAAAAATTTTATAAGAATAGCTTCAGATGCTATTAAAATAATTGGTCGTTCTCATAGAGGTTTTGGGAAAAAATTGCATGGGTGCAAATAACATCCGAAGAAAAGTTTGGAAAACCAGGTTTCCACGCAGGATTACTTCGGCTGAAATACCGTCGTTTATCTTCAGAAATCACTAACCTAGTGTTCGACTTCAAGTGACGAGTTGCATGGATGTCAACATATTATTTAAAGGAGCTTTATTGCACAAGTAGGGCCACCAAAACTCAGCTGAAGTGTCACGTCCCTATCCAAAAACTCATCTAGATGTGAGTCAATAACAAGATTCATGGGTATCCTGGAAGAAATGTCAAAGTGCCAAATATTTTTGCCCAGTGAAGTGCCATTCTCCGTCGCAGTGAAGTAGAGCTTATCTATTCAACAAAATAGTGGATATTCGGGGAAATTAGTAGCAGGCAATGAAGATCTTCATCGCGTACATCAAGACGTTGATCTGCGGTGTAATGGTTGCCATTAGGTGAAGTAAGTGCAAACAGCTTACAAGCAAGAGCTAAACTCACGATGTAATCATGCGATCATCGGCATGCCACCTTTCACGTTCTTGCGTTCACGTTCCTATGAGGATGCGAATGGTGACCCATTGATGGTCCTTGGACACTGCAATGGCCGTAATTTCAACTCCATGACCGATCTGACTACTCGAATTTTTGAAACAAAATTCAAAAGAACAAAAGAGAGAAAAAGTGAATAGGACGGAATATAGAATGATTTGTGGAGACATTGCCAGTAGCTATCAACTTTTGCATTACAACAATGGCAGGAGGGTGCGATTGCATTCGGTTCTTCTAGCGAGGATGCGTCTAAGCATCGAATTTATTACTCTGTACTGATTTTTTAAAGAGGTGACTTCTTCAAAAATTCCGAGGAATCCACTTCGGTATATGAGTTGTGTCAAGTTGTGCCACTCAGTGCTTTTACCACGAGAAGCGCAACATTCAATGGAAAACCTAGGTATACCATCGTCCATAACACTCCTGGTTGCTGTCATTCATAGCGTAATAAGCCCACGAACTTCACTTTTATGATCAACTGATGATATCTTGAGTTGTTTCTATTTCAGAAGTGGGATCGGTGTCGATCACAATGAATGGTACTGATTGAGAGCGTCGGCTCGAACAATCCTTGATGATATGCCGCTCTATTGAACATAA
>MQTX01000235.1:311854-339545 GCA_009735665.1 Angiostrongylus cantonensis | reverse complement strand
CCGAGAGCTTTTAGAGCTTTTTTATTTCCATTAGAGAGACTAAAACGATTTATGAAGTGAAGGTGGATATAGTTGAATACGTTGATCTAGTAGGCCAACATGGTATCGTTTGGCAGGGAGAGCTTGTCTTAAGCCACATATTCTCGTTACCGGTTTCATCGTAGATTGAACTTCTCTAAATTTCCAAGTAACAATCTCTCCTAGCCTGGATTATTTACAAACATTTTGCGAGCCAACACTATTATCGATGAGATCTGAACTTCTGAAATGTTCGAAACACTGTAGTTCATCAGAATGACGGTTAGCCACTTTAGATAACTTCGGTATCCCATGGCTTTCTGAGACTACTTGAAAGATTAGGATGGACTGTCCGCGAAAACCCACACAGGATGAAGGACAAGGTACAAGTGCTGAGAATACTCGACTCGAACCTTCGCAGTTGTGATAAAGATGAAGGCTCCAAAACATTATGCACGACAAAAGTTCACATGACAATTCACCTAACGATTTCGTAAATCTTTGCTTTTTATTCGCTGCCTATTACAATTTTTTCACGGCAAACTGCTATGTGAAATACGGCCGTAATGATGCTTAGATATCTGCAAGACTCCGGACCGCAGGTGTCTGCGGTGTGGAACGAACGCGATAATGTCTTCACATGTGGTTAACGCGTTCACCGCCACACCTTGCGAGTCGTTCTTATCGCCTGTTTCTTAACTCTTAACTAGTTTTCTATTGATCAGTTTCGACAGCGATCACCCGTCTGCGAGGGATTGATCAACGCCGAGAGCTTTTAGAGCTTTTTTATTTCCATTAGAGAGACTAAAAAAAAATTTATCTGGATTTTGATAAATTTCGTAAATGTTTCGCAATACAAGATGTTAGAGGATTATTTATACAGTATGTAAGTTTTCGAAAAAGAAGCGAGCCCACGCTTATCGACAACGACACCTTCCTAACAGCCGACTAATGAGTTGCATGAATCTTAGTTTGAAGTTGTTTTGGGACTACGATTTTTTAATTCAGCGGCTTTTCCTCCTTTCCGCGAGAAATAGAATCTTGCACGAAGGAGACGGTGGTCTGATACCGTGTAAAATTTTGGGACCAAGGCGACATCGGTTAGGCAAAACTTTCTATTCATTATGATGTTGTCTGTTTCGTAATGGTACTCTCCATTGGCAGACTCCAACGTCCAGAGTAGTGGGTGGGGCCTTTGGAATTTGTGAATTACCATGGATTGTATTGGTCGCCGTGATAAACTCAAACAACCGCTTACCCTGTTCGTTCCATTCTAATCCGTAGGTTCCAACGTGACGTTCCTCAGACGTTCTTCTTGATCTAATCCTGGCATTGAAGTCTCCAATAATGACCTTGAAGAATGTGTGGTCTTCTCTGTAGAACTTGTCCACGTCCATATAGAACGCTACGACTTCCTCTTCGTCATAGTTTGATGTTAGAGCGTAAACGATGAAGATTGTCAAAGCCGGTATTGATCCACATCTTTTTAATCGTAAATATCCGATTCGGGTTGTAAGCTGTTCGAATGAATCGATGTTCATGGACAAACTCGTGTTGACGAGAACGCCGACGTCGCCGACTTTTCTACTGTCGCATGTTCCAAGGAACAGTACTTCTCCGGTGTCATAGACGGCGGTGAATGGGTGACGTCGTCTCGTCTCGGCCAGGCCGATGACGTCGTACCTTATCCTTCTTGCTTCCATGAGCAAGTCTTCTATCGAGGACGCGGATGCAAGTGTACGTGCATTGTAGCTACAGATCGTCACCATAGTTCTTCGTGATCCAAGCAGCTTCCATTGGCCCTGAGCTTATAGCAGCCTCTCCGTACTCGTCCGTACCCAACGCTGCGAAACTGGGAGCTCCTTCAGGATCAAGGGAATAAGGCCCGCCTTTTTTTTCTTACTGTGTTTAGCACTTTGACAACCACGTATAACTTTCTTGGCTCTGAACGTGAGGGCTGTGTATACTCACGGGTACCTTACCAGACTCTCCCACTCTGCCAGAGTGGACATGAAGCTTATTTGTTGGAGGCGACTCCTAACCGGCTCCCATATACTTCTCCGTCACTTGATTGCAGGCTTTTCGCCGAATTCGCTCGTAGAATACAATCCGCATAAAGCGAGAACGCACTCACACACGCATGCATGAATACACCCAGCAAATACAGAAAGTATGTGCCAAATCGGCGCAGCAAAAACACGCAGTCCATCCCCTGGATTCACCTGCGTCTCAAGAAAGCAAAGGTCGCTTTTCGTCAGCGATTAAACTTCTATCCGCCACCTGGAGACGCGCCACGCAGCTTTGTGATTGATCGGCTCAAGATCCCTCATATAAGGAAGATCCGTGAAGAAATAGAAATAAACAAATGAACAATAACATAACAGCGAAATGAATACACAAGAACAATGTAAAAAACGTTACGCTGGGAATACGACTTTGCTTGCTGTAAAGAACAGACAAAATGGTACGAAAACCGAGTGGCATACACATATTTTTATTCCTTTATTATTGCATGACCCAAGACCAAACGTATCCTGCTGTTTGGATTCCAGCACCTCCCTCACTCGATTTGTTTTCTCGCATTAGTATACAAATACACAGAGGCAAATCTACACCTACTAACCGGCAACAGTCTTTGTGGTGCGTCCACTAATCAACACAAGCAGTCAGTCACCGCGAAATGAACTCGCCCGAAAACGGTTTTCTGCGCAGTATCAAGTGTGGGGGCAGTTCTCCGCGGTCCACCTCCTAACATCTGCGATGAAGAAGCTACTAATCGTGTTCAAAAAGTGCGGTATAAACCCTTGTATATAAAAATAAATAGTTGGAAGGGAAACAGAGTGCGTATACGTTGGAATGCACTTTTTTTCTTACTGTGTTTAGCACTTTGACAACCACGTATAACTTTCTTGGCTCTGAACGTGAGGGCTGTGTATACTCACGGGTACCTTGCCAGACTCTCCCACTCTGCCAGAGTGGACATGAAGCTTATTTGTTGGAGGCGACTCCTAACCGGCTCCCATATACTTCTCCGTCACTTGATTGCAGGCTTTTCGCCGAATTCGCTCGTAGAATACAATCCGCATAAAGCGAGAACGCACTCACACACGCATGCATGAATACACCCAGCAAATACAGAAAGTATGTGCCAAATCGGCGCAGCAAAAACACGCAGTCCATCCCCTGGATTCACCTGCGTCTCAAGAAAGCAAAGGTCGCTTTTCGTCAGCGATTAAACTTCTATCCGCCACCTGGAGACGCGCCACGCAGCTTTGTGATTGATCGGCTCAAGATCCCTCATATAAGGAAGATCCGTGAAGAAATAGAAATAAACAAATGAACAATAACATAACAGCGAAATGAATACACAAGAACAATGTAAAAAACGTTACGCTGGGAATACGACTTTGCTTGCTGTAAAGAACAGACAAAATGGTACGAAAACCGAGTGGCATACACATATTTTTATTCCTTTATTATTGCATGACCCAAGACCAAACGTATCCTGCTGTTTGGATTCCAGCACCTCCCTCACTCGATTTGTTTTCTCGCATTAGTATACAAATACACAGAGGCAAATCTACACCTACTAACCGGCAACAGTCTTTGTGGTGCGTCCACTAATCAACACAAGCAGTCAGTCACCGCGAAATGAACTCGCCCGAAAACGGTTTTCTGCGCAGTATCAAGTGTGGGGGCAGTTCTCCGCGGTCCACCTCCTAACATCTGCGATGAAGAAGCTACTAATCGTGTTCAAAAAGTGCGGTATAAACCCTTGTATATAAAAATAAATAGTTGGAAGGGAAACAGAGTGCGTATACGTTGGAATGCACTGCGTCCACTTTACCCCATCCACAAACATGCATTGTACGCAGAGAATTTCGATCTTCATTTGTTAGTGGAGTTGAAAGCATGGCACGCCGGTTATCGAAATCAGCCGCTGTAAAGTTCCTTTGCTGCCTTGATAAGTCGACGAAGGGTGGCTAAGCCTGTATGTGTATGGACGCGGCTCAGCTTTCTAAAATATTTTTTTATGTGATCAGTTTTTATTTGTTGACCATTCCCTTTTTATGGCAGAGTATGATGTGAAATGTAACAACAATGATGCTGAGGTATTTGCAAAACTGCTGACCGCAGGTGTCGGCGGTGGAGATCGAATCCGCTATTTCCCTTTGTAAAGGTTGCGGTTATGTTAGACATCATATCCTCATACAATAAAGAAGAGGCACTAAATAAAAAATAACCACGTTGTAATTTAAACTGCAGCTTCACCTTAACTCGGTTCAATGCCGATCTGTGGTTTCCAGCTCAATCCTGTTTACAGGTGATTAGTGATAGCAACAATAGGTTAAAACAGTGCTGAGAGATAAGAAAACGACGGATTCATATGGTGCAGTGGTGAATGCATTACACCCAGAAAGGGTAGTGCCAGGTTCGATCTCCAAAGCAGACGTCTGATTTTCTGGGTTTTGCAAATATCTCAACATCTTGTTGTTATAGTTCCCAGGATCGACTTTCCATTAACGTCGGCATTGGATTATAAATTCGTCATTTTCTTTCTCAGCAACCCAGTCGACAACCATTGGCGACTCAGAGTAGCTGTTCTTCCTCGGTGGAAGACAGCTGAAAAAAGAGGCTCTGAAGAAGGCCATTCTGCCGAAACGTCAGCTACCGTTCCGTTGTATGGGTTTTATTGCATGGAAGTAAACGTGTGCAGCTTAACAACCTCGCAATAGCTGAGAGAGAAAACAACGAAGAATTCATAATCTTGTTGTTATTTTCTTTATTTTACGTAACCCATGCGGCACGCACGGCCCACCAAGCCTTCCATCCCTCCGGGGTCGGCAAATTGGTACCAGACTTGTCTGGGAGGATAGCAGCACTGGCTCGATACATCGGCCGGCCACCGCGAGTCATTGTAAAGGCCAGATATGCATTCAATCACCTCCAACGATGCTTAATGAAGTCGAATGCATAGCGCATCCCTCAGGGATTGATCAACGCCGAGAGCTTTATCCTTTTATCCTTTTATTACGTAACCCATTATCACATCTATTGCGCGGATTCCATGATTTCTTCCATTCGATTCGTTTTCCTCGCAATCATTGTCCATAAAAGTCTTCAGAACATTTCACGTATAAAATTGGCTGTTGCTTCAAGATTCTTCTTTCGTCATGAAAGTCGTTTAATGCTTCTCGGGTCGACTTTCCATGCAATCTTGTGGATAGCCCATCGTAGGCATTCCCACGTAGATTGGGGAGGAACGATGTGAAGGAGTTCGAAGCGGAAACTTGTTTCCTGATCCTTTTCGAAGTATCATAATCAACATCCGGAAAGCTTAGAAAGGTGAACGGAAAGGAGATGAAGATGTTGTAGCAGTGGGATTATATCGCCGTTACGTAGGCGTAGAACTGGTCAGCTGGTTAGTCATCTACTACACGAACAGACAGCTATAGCGATTTCGCGTCATCGATCTGAACCGTAAGTGAACGTTCCGATCATTTCTTGCCCTATTTCGCATTCCGCTCCTCAACCTATCATTTCATCCATTCACCTCATATATCCGTAGGCAATAAATCGTTGTTAGCGTTTTTGGCTGTCATTAGGAAATCTAAATGTGGATGACTAACGCCTAGAAACAGGGTCTAGCCTCTTTTGCTTTCACAAAATCCAGCAATGGTCCACATTCGTATTACTGCTGGTAGTATAGTAGCGCTTCTCGCTTATTTTGTAGCCTGATCAGCAGTATCATTTTCTTACTATGTTGAAAAACGAATCTTACGAAGAGCTGCCATTGCTAGAATCTTAACCGTTTTTGTTTACTGCCTACTCTTCTTGATGGCAGGGTATATTGCGAAATATAACTTTAATGAAGCTGAGATATTTGCAAAATTCTGAACCGCAGGTGTCTATGGTGGGGAACGAACGCGCTATTGTCCTTTCCGGGGAGTAACGCGCTCAGCACCACACCATGCGGGTCCTTCGT
The DNA here is from genome assembly GCA_009735665.1 of Angiostrongylus cantonensis. Lineage (NCBI taxonomy): Eukaryota > Metazoa > Nematoda > Chromadorea > Rhabditida > Metastrongylidae > Angiostrongylus > Angiostrongylus cantonensis. The sequence continues at coordinate 333,541 of MQTX01000235.1, read as the reverse complement.
TTCGCCTGTCTCTCAGCTAGTTCTCACCTTCTGTCTTTCAGCTTCTTTCAGCTTAACAAAAACTATTAAGATTGTGATTATAACTAAAGCCTCAGCTTAACTGGGTTCATTGCCGATTTGTGCTCCCCAGATCAATCCCGCTGTTGGGTGATTGCTGATGGCAAATGATCGATAGAACTAGCTGAGAGACAGGCGAAGCGAAGGACCCGCATGGTGTGGTGCTGAGCGCGTTACTCCCTGGAAAGGACAACAGCGCGTTCGTTCCCCACCATAGACACCTGCGGTCCACAGTTTTGCAAATATCTCAGCTTCATTAAAGCTAGAATTTTAGATAGAAATTTTGAAAGAAATTATAGAAAGAGCAAGCATTCACAAAATTCTTAACTTTATTCTGCACCAACCGGTACGCTCATTTTCTTCTGTAGAGATGTTCTCTCGCATTTTCTTTATGGCGCATTCTTTTCTTTTTTTAAAATCTTTCTACGATCTACGTGAAAAATTCGTTTCCTTTCGTGACTATTACAATGGGCACGTGCGGTGCAGTGATCGGAGGCGCCCTGCAACACACACGTGGAATCAATCTCCCCGCCTATGGCTCACCAAGCCTTCCATCCCTCCGGGGTCGAAAAATTGGTACCAGGCTTATCTAAGAGGATAGCAGGACTGGCTTGATATATCAGCAAGCCACCGGAGTCATTATAAAGGCAATTTATGCATTCAGTCACCTCTAAACGATGCTTAGTGAAACCGAATGCATAGGGTATCCCTTAAAGACTGATCAACGCCGAGAGCTTTATCCTTTATCCTTTCGTGACTATTTTTGCTTACTGACCAGACTATCGTGTTGTTGTTGTTGTTGTTGTTGTTGTTGTTGTTGTTGTTGTTGTTGTTGTTGTTGTTGTTGTTGTTGTTGTTGTTGTTGTTGTTGTTGTTGTTGTTGTTGTTGTTGGTCGATGGCCGAGGTGTCGGCCGAGGTGATTTCACCTTCTTCAGAGTCTTGATGCTACGAGTGGGGCTCCTGTTCTTAATTTCTTAAATAATAGTGCATCCCAACGTAATCTATTCTGGTGGTCGTGTCCAGTTAGGAAAATAGGTGAAGAAGTGATCAACAACTGCGTCTATCGGTACTTAATATGACCTCCAGCGGACCCTTCTAATCAGTAGTTCGAGCTCAGCTCTTCTTAATTTGTAGTTGGCCGCTTTCACTACACGGCTTTCAAACCTATTTTTAGTTCTTTATGTATTTCGTTAAATCATGAAGAACGGGCTTTTTTTGAAAATGAGAGCTGCAAAACCCGTCTTTACGTTGTGTTGCGCTGGCAGTGTATCGAAAACCATCGTTTAAGTGTTCTTTGTTCTTTAGTGACTTTAGCGTGATGTTATTAACATAACTGAGATATCAAATCACTTCTTAGACGAATGGTAGGACATCAAAAGAATTCTTAATCGAAAACCGCTCAGTACAAGTACTATCTAGTGATCTTTGAGTTTCTCAAAATTCCTGACCTTGATATCTGGTTCACCCTTGTTTGCCATTTCTTACTCCGTATATGGTACATATTCTATATCAAATCTGCGATACTTTCTAGGTGTTGACCAAATGAGTTTTATAACTCAATGGAGGTGTGTCTGGACGTTTTTGTCCTTGTCCTCAATCCCTTTCTATTCTATACTAAATCTGCGATACTTTCTAGGTGTTGACCAAGTGGGTTTTATAACCCAATGAAGGTCTATCTGGACGTTTTTGTCCTTGTCCTCAATCCCTTCCTAGTTGTCTTTGCCTTTAATCGTGAGAGTGAAAGTTCTCAGAAAAAAATCTACGGCGATTTTCCTTTATCGAGTAATTCGTAGCATGGTATGGAGTTACCAAAGGAAATAAGCTGACTGTAAACCTTTCCGTTAAGTTTTCTGCATCCGTCATTCATAGTGAAATGTGAAATTCCCCTTCGTTCAAAAGATGGACAGCAGAAAATTGTATTGGCAGTGTTGTTTTGGCAGATTTCCATATTCGCATTACACTTCTTAAGGTGTCTGTAAAAGGTTTTTCAGTTTACACATTTGTGAAATTGTCCTGTGATGATCGTATTGCCCCATTGACGCTCAACGGAACGATTATCTCCGAATGCTGCAGTTATGTCAATCTAGGTCGGGAAATCAATGTGATGAACGACCTAGCTCCAGAGCTGAGCAGAAGGAAACGAGCGACTTGGGGAGCTTTCAAGAGCATCGAAGATGTAGTGAAGAGAACAAAGAACACCCAACTCCGTGTCCGCCATTTCGACTCAATGGTTCTTCCTGTCCTAACGTATGCATCAGAAACCTGGTCGCTGCGTAAGCAGGATGAAAGGTCACTCAGCGTTATCGAACGCGCAGTCGAAAGGACGATGCTAGGAGTACCCCGTTTCACACAAGTAAGGGATGGGATCCGAAGCTCTGACCTACGTCAACGATCGAAAATCAAAGATGCCGTTCTATACGCCAAACAGTCGAAGATAAGATGGGCCGGACACGTAATGCGTATGAATGATAACCGATGGACAAGAGCTGTTAGTGACTGGATTCCTCGGGATGTCAAACGTACTGCAGGAAGACCACCGACCCGATGGTCAGAGTTCTTCACGAAGAGCCTAGAAGAAAGGTATGGTGCTCGACGAGTTCCTAGAGCGAACAGAACCCACTGGGCTACTCTTGCACGCGACAGTGAAAAATGGAGGATTTATTGGCTCCCGCTGGAGTCACTCGATGATCAAAGGGACTACAGGTGATACAGGTGATAGAGGTGAATGATCTTATTGAGCCAACTGGGAGTTTTATTATTATTCCCGTGTGCCCTGTTTCAATCACATTAAACTTCAACTTCTTTCTTTTCTGGAGCATTTCTTTAATTAAGGTGAAAATATAGTAAGAGGTGCGTGTGGTGCTGTGGTCGGAGACGCCCTGTAACACACATGTGGAATCGATCGCTCTGCATGCGGTCCGCCAAGCCTCCCATCCCTGAGGTCAGCAAATTGGTGCCACACTAGTCTGGAAGGATAGCAACACTGGCTCGATACATCGGCAACCCACCGCGAGTCATTGTAAAGGCCGGATATGCATTCAATCACCTCCAGACGATGCTTACTGAAGTTGAATGCACGGCGCGTCCCTCAGGGATTGATGAACGCCGAGAACCTGATCCTTTCTATATCCTTTAAGGTAAAAATATAATATATCTGAATCACTTGATTGTAGAGCTGGGCGCTTGGAGCACTACTGATGTCCTTCGACAGGCACGTAGTAGAGTTTTCAATCGCATTTTCCTTTATCTACTGCTCATCGAAGAAAGGATACTGCGCAGTATGTTCCTCCAACTTTTCGCGTCATTTCTTCTCGCCAAATTGTTATTTTTTTCGATTTGCAACCAAATCGAATAGTTGCATGGAGCGCCGATCAGGTTCCCTTTACATAAAGATGGCACCACTGTTCGATCTGGAAAAGCACTATTTGGTGATTCCCGCGTTCAACTGCAATCTTCTTCTTTTCGAAAAACGAGTTTCCATCGAAGAACGCCGTTCGGAATAAAAGAGTAGCCAGGCGGTTTCAACTCTCATTTCGGTTCTCAGTTCCAAATAACGGCTTTTATATCCACTCGTTTTTGATTCCCTCATTCATCCTCCGGGAACAGCATCATTTTGCCTTTCTTAACCGTCCATGTTTGTTTATAACAGATTACAACAATTACCGATTTTAATGATTTTGTCGAAAAGCGGGTTGGTTGAATAGACAAACAAAGCCTGCACCGGTATTGCAACGGTATCTGCTCTTTCCGAATTGTTCAGGTCCTGCAATTAAGTCAGGTTTGTCGGGTACCACGGTTTGTGTAATGAAGTGGTTAGGTATACCCTGAGATAGTTACAGGTCGATTAAGCACCACCTACTAAGAGATCAAGCTATTCGTAGTAGACTACTTTGTAATGAAAAAACCACTGTCGTAGACATTGGCGGCCGTGATTTTAGTGATCGAGTCTCATATCTACGAGGCCTAAGCTAGTCAAATGCATTTCTCACACTTAAGAGAAAGAGCAACCCTGAATGCCTAATCTCTCATCTTCCATTTCTATCTTCCATGTTGTTCTTTTTGTTTCCATCCACAACCACCAAAAGCGTAGGATTGTCGGTCGTTCGGCTTTAAGAAGACTGAGCCTCTAAAAAGTAGAATGTACATGGTATCTTCGATTATTTCTCATAGATGAAAGCATCCAATGTTCAGTGCAATGCAGCTAGTTCTTCTTGGTCTTCCTGGTTCTTTTTCAGTGTTTTTCTAAAAACTGTGCTCTACTTTCGAATCCTAATTACATACGTTCGCCACCTTTTGTGAGGCGGAGAAAGATTTACTGTTTTGCCATTGCATTTGCTTCAAAACGTCTTCAATTCTGGACTGAGATGTTCCGTATTTAGAGTTGAAAACTGAAATACAGGTCACTTTTTCTTACTGGGCTTAACAAACTTTTGCAATATGTATGTAACAACATAAGGGCCCGCGTGGCGCAGTGGTTGGAGGCGCCACTGCGACGCGCACGTGGAATGCGCTCATGGCCCACCAAGCCTTCCATCCCTCCGAGGTCGGTAAATTGGTACCAGACTCGTCTGGGAGAATAGCAGCACTGGCTCGATATATCGGCAGGCCACCGCGAGTCATTGTAAAGGCCAGATATGCATTCACTCACCTCCAACGATACTTAATGAAGTCGAATGCATGGCGCATCCCTCAGGGATTGATCAACGTCGAGAGCTTTATCCTTTTATCCTTTTATGTAACAGCATAACGCTCAGGAACATTGCGCTTTGTTATGGCAAAACACTACACTGCAAAAAATGTTCTTCTACTTTATGGGTGAAATCGAAGATTTTTTCAGTTTCGCCTTGAGTTCCTCGTATCTTCGTTGGTTTTCACTGCAGTGTGCGGTTACGGGTTCAGATGGATAGATGAACAGGTTTGTAAAATCAGATTTTCGTCAGTATAGAGATCCGACATAACGGCACAACTTCCTTCTAAATGCATTTTATTTGTAGAAATAAGGGACGCATGGAGCGCCGTGGTTGAAGGTTTCTGTAAATCACTCTGAATCGATCCTTTATTCGATCCTACAGCTCGTGCTCACCAAGCCTTCTATCCGTGCGGGTTCGACCGACTCCTACCAGATTGGTACGGGAAGATAAAAACACTGATCTATTATATTGTTAGGTCACCATAAGCCACTACCCTGGCGAGAAGCACATTTTGGGACGCTTGATGAAGTTGAATGCATGGCTCACCTTTAACCTGTATCACTTGTAGTCCCGTTGATCGTCGAGTCACTCGAGCTGGGGCTAGTAAATCTTCTATTTTCCCTGTCGCGAGGAAGAGTAGCCTAATTGGTTCTGCTCGCTCTAAGGACTCGTCGAGCATCCTATTTTTCTTTTAGGCTCTTCGTGAAGAACTCAAACCATCGGGTGGGTGACCTTCCTGCAGTATGTTTGACATCCTGAGGAAGCCAGTCACTAGAAGCTCTTGCCTATCGGCTGTAATTCATACGCATTACGTGTCCGGCCCACTTTATCTTCGATTGTTTGGCGTATAGAATGACATATTTGATTTTTGATCGCTGACGTAGGTCGGAGGCTCAGATCTCTTCCCTTACTTATGCGAAACGGGATATTCGTAGCATCGTCCTTTCGACCAGGCGTTCAACAACGCTGAGTGATTTTTCATCCTGCTTACGCCACCACCAGGTTTCTGACGCATACGTTAGGGCAGGAAGTGCCGTAGAGTGGAAAAGGTGAAAACCTTTTATCCGCCATAGCAGGAGACGCCGCGTAGCCTTCCAATTAACTGACGTCATTTCTTTCCCATAAGCGGTGCCCTTAATTTGTGGTTTATTGTTGTTATTATTATTCTTTTATTGTTACTATTATTATTATTATTATTCCACGAGCCGACATCGAATGCTTCACACTGTGCGGATCCCAGCACTTTCTATATTAGATTCGTTTCCCTCGCATTCATCACCTACGAAGGTTATCGAACTTTTTTATGCCAGGGTTCGGCTACTGCTTGTGTCGTCGAATGCTTCTCAAGTCAATTCTCTTTAGTACACTGGGATACCCGCGCTAGGGTGCTCCCACGTGGGTTAGACCGAGTCAGTTTGCCTCAGACGAGTCTGTAGCGATTTCCTTACACCGAAGTGAAGAGAGGCTTGTTGGGGTTGGAGCGCGGTGGAATCATAGCCACTGTAGTTGAGGCTTCCGTTTAATGAACGGGAACAGTACCACTGTACTACCGGCTCACTTCATTATAGATATTTGCAATAACTGTGTTACTTCTCGCAAACTTCAGACAAAACTTTAGTAATATAAACACACTTCAAATAATAATTTAAAAAATATAACTAGTATAATGCTGAGATATTTGCAAAACTCCGGACCGCAGGCAGGTGTCTGCGGTGGGGAACGAGCGCGCTATTGTCTTTCCGGGGAGTAACGCGCTCACCACCACATCATGCGGGTCCTTCGTTTCGCCTGTCTCTCAGCTAGTTCTATCGATCAATAATAATTTAAGACTTATTTTCAGACGACAAGAGATCCTCAATTTGTATTCTCGCCAATAAATGCACGCTGGAGATATGAATTTGCGGTAAGCGGTGTTGTGAAAATTTTGTAGTAAAAGGGATTTAGGTGTAAGCTAGTGAATCTTTGTGACAACTCTTTTTTCTCAATAAAAATTTACGTTCGGTGCGAAGCCTAAGTTTAAGCATAATAATCCATATTTAACCATCTCCGGACCGCTGGTGTCTGCGATGAGGACCGAACACGCCATTACCCTTTGCGAGGACTAACGCGTTCGCCACCACACCTTCCGAGTCCACACTTATTTATAATCTCTTATCCCCTTTCTAGATGTCTCTCCTCATCCAAAATTGAGTAATGCTATTTATCGTGAGTTTCTCGATACATGTGAAATTTGTCAGCATCTCAATCTCATGTGCTTCTATCTCTTTTTCTACTATGTATACTCCAATAGTAGAGATGAGCGTCGCATTTAAGGTACTGTCGGAGCACTGGCCGCTAGACGAACAACGCTTTTGGCCAGGGAAAAGCTACGACCTCAAAGGGTACATTGATGTTATAGGTCATTCTTCACTTTCTATTTTATGTTCAGCTTTTCTTCATTTTTCTAAAGATGACAACATTAGTTTTGCTTTAAATCGTCCCTCTTAGAGCTCTGATTACTTGAAAATTATTAACTTCAAAACTATCGAACTAAAGTCAAGAAATACATGATGCTTCTAAATGGCTTATTTTTCTTCATATTCTTCTCGCTAAATTTGTTTGTATTTTAGTGGCCGGAAAAGAACATCCACAATATGGACGACCAAACATCCTGAGCCTGAAGTATCTGGATGAAGTGTCACGGATTAATCAATACATAATCAATAATGTTACTGTACCGGTAGACATTGACGGAAAACACTACGAGGTGGGTGTCATCCTGTTAAAGGCAACAAAGACAAATATGACTGAAATATAAGCGGACAATTTTAACTTATTATTTAGTGCCTACTCTTTCTAATAGCAGGTTATAGACTGCGAAATATAACTTTAACGATGCTGAGATAGTGACTGCTGATGGCAAAAAGATCGATAGAACTAGCCGAGAGACAGGCGATATATATATATATATATAGAGAGAGAGAGAGAGAGAGAGAGAAAGAGATATTCGTGAATTAAAATAGAAGTAGTCATCGAAAAGTATTCATCAGAACGACAAAACTCGTATGCAAATACAAGGACGTTCGATTTGAAGAGGTGTCCTTCTAGTTTTACTAATATACTAAAAACAAATATAAGTTAAGTTAGTTAAAAATCAACGTTTTGGCGAATTTGGCCCTTCTCATAGCCTGAAAAAGTTAAGTTGACTGTTTCTAACCGAGTAGATTGTGACTAATTTGACGTTTCCAGGCTCTGAGAAAAGCGAAATCCGCTGAAACGTTAGCTCGTTCTTGAATAAAGAATAAAATAACTTTTTTTCCACTTCATTCTAGAATAAAAACTGTGTAAACGCCATTTTTAGATATATATCTATATCTATATCTATCATACGAAGAATTATTTGATCGATGCCGAAGTGAATCGAAAGTGGTTCGTGGGAACAAGTTAAAAGGGTTTTATGAAAGCTACAATGAGAAAAAATCCAAAAACACGAAGGATCTTCTGATTTAGAATCTTTATTTTGGAATTGGGAGATTTCGTGAATGCAGCAGATGACTTACGATGGCAATTGCCTTTTTCAAGAGCTGCTCATACAAATTCACTGGCAAATGAACTGACATCTTTCCGCTAGTTTCTCACTGTTATAGATTTTTCTTAAAAAAAGAAAACCTACAAATCTTATCATGACTTTGAGCAAAAAAGAAGAATGTATGTTCCTGATTTTCCATGGAGGTTCGACAACGAATTTTTCGATTCTTCTGTAAAAATCACTCAGGTGTTCAGGTCGCCTACACGGATCTGTGCATGACTTATGACTGGGCTTGCTACCTGAATGATCATCTAACGATGCTAATGCCAAAAAGTCGTTGGGGTGATTTCAGTGGTCCAATAGCTGAATTCGCCAGTGATATCATCAATAATGAGGTTGTTGTTCCGTGAATGACATAACGCTTTATGAATCCAGTCGAGTCGAACTGGAATGTTTATTTACAGCGGAATTGCCTTGTTAGTACTGACATATGCAGTGACATTTGAAACTTACGTGATGAGAGTAGTCATCAATGACCAACTTCCAGTTAGTGATCGAATCTTTGATTTTTGCAGGCAATCCTTTTAATGCACTGATTTCTTTACTTTTGTGTTATCTTTTTTATTTTATATCAACTTAGGAGCGCGTGTGGCGCAGTGGTTGAAAGCGCCACAGCGACATACACGTGGAATCGATTCCCGCACTCATGGCTCACCAAGCCTTCCATCCCTTCGGGGTCGGCAAATTGGCATCAGACTTCTCTGAGAGGATAGCAGCACTGGCTCGATACATCGATAGGCCACCACCAGCCATTGTAAAGGCCAGATATGTATATTCAATCACCTCCAACAATACTTGATGAAGTCGAATGCATGGCGCATCCCTCAGGGATTGATCAACGCCGAGAGCTTTATGCTTGATCCCTTATGACTCGTCTTCACGCCTACCGTGCTGTTTCCAGCACTTCTTATATTCGATTCCTTTCCTCGCATCCATTGTCCACGAATGTCTTCCAACTTTTGCATGTGGCATCAGTGCTGTTTGCGGATCTTCATTTCATCTTGAATGTCGTAAAATATTGGTCGGGCAATTTTACCTGGTGTCCTGAGATAGCTAGGCTGAAAAGTTCCCAGTTGGATTGCAGGGGAGAGAGATTTTTTCAGACAAGTCCGGTACTAATTTTTCGACCCCGGAGAGTGAGAAGCTTGGTTGATCCGAAGCGGAATCGAACTAGCACCATTTTCGTGATGACGGACACCACTAGTCACTACTACTGTGCTATACGCCTCCTTATTTCTGTGTATGTACTTCAATATGTATTCCAAACCAACTTCGATTATCCTGCAAGAATCTATAGTCCCAGGTTAGGCTGAAATTAGTGCCAGCGTGGCAGAGCTTCTTCTGGAACACAAAGCTTTTAGACATTGTCTGCGTTGTCAGAGACAGACTATGTCTGAAGACCTTGCCTTCTCGTAATTCGAAAGGACAGCTTTCATTAATATGGCAGTTGTTATTACGATATTTTAAACAAGAGATTAAACAAACATTTGTATATGGTCATATAATTTGCCTCCTCTAAGCACACCAATTCCAACGAAAAGAAAAAGAATTTGTTGGGACGAAATCGCAGTCGCACTTCGCTTAGTTCGCTGAGAAATCGATCACGCTTTGCGACACTGTTCATACGCACGAGTTTTCGGATCCATGCTACTAAGGTTCTTTAGTAGATATGACCACCGCACCGTTTCAGCGACGAATTGAAAAGTTTCCCCATCCTAACAAGGCAAGCAGGGAGCGTAGCGCATAATGCGAAAACCGTGCACTGCCTCCATTTCCGAGCAAAACTTGCATTCCATCAATGTTTGTTAAATTAAGATCCGATATCCTGTTTATAAATCTAGCCAGTCACAGAAGTATGCTGGAATATCATCAAGCTTAGTCAAATGACCTTTATTGAGAATGAATAGGTTTTAAAAATATAGAGGCTAATACCAGTATCTCAGTTTGATTCTTGAACAGGGACAAATTCTGCTCTCACCATCTTAACCTTTTTATTCACAGCCTATTTTTTATAATGTCAGGGTATGCTGCGAAACCTAACTTGCATAATGCTGAGATATTTGCAAAACTCCTGGCCGCAGGCAGGTGTCTGCTGTGGAGAACGAACGCGCTATTGTCCTTTCCGGGGAGTAAGGCGTTCACCATCACACCATGCAGGTCCTTCGTTTTACCTGTCTTTCAGCTAGTTTTATCAATCACCATCATAAATCACGTGTCAACGGGATTGATCTGGAGAGCCCAAATCGGCATAGAACTCAGTCAAGATGAGGCTATTAGTTATAATCACAATCTTAACCTTTTTATTTACTGCCTATTCTTCTTAATGACAAGGTATGTTGCAGATGATCGATAGAACTAGCTGAGAGACAGGCGAAACGAAGGAACTGCATGGTGTGGTGGTGGGCGCGTTACTCCCCGGAAAGGAAAATAACGCGTTCGTTCCCCACCATAGACACCTGCCTGCGGTCCGGAGTTTTCCAAATATCTCAGCATTGTACAAGTTATATTTCTGCTCTCAGTTTTCCTAGAACGGAAATCAGTACAGTTCAGACTTCCACTCCGCAAGGATTACGGACTTGTGAGGGAAGGAGGGAATCCACACTTTTAGTAATTTTTCACTTTTCGCTGTAGTAGACAGTGAGGTCTAATGACATTTTCCTGAACGAAAATGTCCTCTCAAGCTTCTCTATGGCAAAGACACTTTTTTTCAAAGAAGTCATTCCTTATGCCTGATATCTCGTATCCTAAAATGCAGAATTGTGGATGTGTGCCTATTTAACCATGAAATACGAAATTGCACTGAATTGAAAGTTGAGCTTATTTTGGACGTAGGGAACTAGGCAGACATCTTAGAAGACGGATAACAGCGATACCCACTCTTAGATCACTTATGCTGCTCATCAATAACTTATAGATACCTCTAAGCACACTTCATTGCTTTTCCTGTACTATTCTGCGTAGTTAAGACATATAGATCCCGTGAATCAACTTCTTCATTATTATTTTTGCCGAATGGTAGCAATGCAATGAATGATACAAACCATTTTAGAAGCATACCAGTCAGAAGGAAAGGAAAGCATCTTGTAAAGCACTTGGTAGTTGAGAAGAGATTTGCGAAACGAGTAACATAGAGGATCTATGAACGTGAAAGCACTGCTAAGGAAATCGTCTAAGAGAAAGTCATGCCTTAGCCTACTTTACTTACCGTTGATCAATTGGTCGGAAGCTGGTCATACGGGTAGCACTTAATCTTCGTACAGAAGAATACAGAAGCCACATGATTCATGTCATAAAAATAAGCCATCGAAATTAACTCGAAGTAAATTTTTAAAGAACCACTGGTTCCGATTTTTTGAAGACCGTCGATGAAACGCTTCACAGATTTGAATTATTCGAGCGAAATCACTTGTATTCTGTATTCCTTATACGTTCATTTTCCAAGGGTCAAGAACGTCTTTTGAATATTGGAGAGGAAACGTGAATGTCTTCCGCCGCACTGATAACCTTAACCTATGAATTCGTTCCGCTGACCTTTTGAATTTTGACATATTAAGAGAGCTGTGCTCACCCCAAAATCGAAGTTGGTTGCTCGGAAAATCAGCGTCCTCTCTTTGTAAGCTGCTATCCTTACCGTTAGTAATGGCTCCAAAAGACTACTGACGGCAGGGATTACTTATTTTCGATCAGCTGACAGCAACTCAACTCCAACAATAATGGTATGTTTACAGTAGGGAAGTGGAGGTACATTAAATATTCCATGTGAACATGAAAGAAGTTTCTTATAACAGTGTATCAAAAAGTTCTGCTTCCAACTAGTATTAGCAGTGAGCTTTATAGGTCAATATAACGTATCCAATCGGATGGAGAGGATCAGAACCGATCTATTTTGGAGCGCTGGTTGGTGAACCGCACCTTGTCGACAATCAAGGACATTTTGATTATGCGACAGCGCTCAGGCTCACCTATAACGTCAGAGAACAGAAGGTGGTGAAGAGACTCTTAACATGACTTTAAAAATGTAGAAAAAGAGCTATTTGAGTTGCGAAATTGGTTCACTATTTGTATAGTCTTTGATAAAAATTGGTTTGAAACTAAGAAAAAGTAAGTAAAAGTACGGAAAAAAGGTATTAAAAGTCACTTGCTTGAATGCTTTTGTGCTTTGACCGCTCAATCAGTTACGTTCAATGACATTTCCATAAAATTGTTCATCAATTCCTTTCCTTCTTTGTTGGTTCAAATCCAAAATAAGAAACTAGGATATTCGAAAAGAGATATTCTGAGTCCTTTATTTACTTGCATACTTGGATAGCCAGCCCTCACTAGTCGCGCAGACCTCAGCAAAATTTCCACTTTTCAGAGTTTTGTTGGTTAGCCATTGTTGTTGTTTGCAGTTCCGAGGTCAATCTAGTCAATGTCTGCCCCACGTTGTCACCACCACAGGCTGGTCGCCGCCTTTGTGGATTAGAGGGAGATTTGACACCATGCGACTAGTTTAATACCAGGACGATGGTGGATCCTGGTGTTGGTTTACTCTTAGCAGGGCTTTCCGATGAAAACGCTGTACCCCTTCTCAGCATGGGAGAACCCGCCAGGGGTATGAATCCCCTCGCTGTAAATCGCAGCCTGAGGCTTAGGAAGACCTCCCACCCACGATGAACCGGTAAACCGTTGGGAGGATTCCAAGTCTTTTATAAACAAAACTTGAATCGTACTCTAAACTTTGGGTGCTTACGATAATGCGATGGTATTTTGGAAATAGGTTTGAAAACTAGGTTGTAAAGGTAAAACCTTCAAATATTACTTGGTTCCGTATAGGTTGGTAACATCAGCTTCATTTGGAGGAAGAAGCTTACCGCTTGGTTGACTGACCGTGAAAACCCACCTTCAGGTGAGACAAGCCTAATGTTTGTTAGAAAGAATAGGCACTCTGAAAATAACTCAAGAACTTGGGAGTGAATGTGTCTGACCATTCAGAATAAGATTGAACAAGAGATTAACGTTGCATCTATAACTTGTTTTGGCTGTGAAGAAGACCCTTTCTACTGGCAGACACTTCCAACGTCAGTAAAAGAACACGCCGTGACTTCGTCTTTTTTAGCTGCTCTCCTGATAGCTCAGCAAAAATCTAGAACCTGAGAAGTTTAGAGGTTTTCATTGACAGACCGGAGACTCAACGACAATGCACATTTAGTATTTTGAAAACACACATGTACATGGTACATGTAAAATAGTTTTGTTCAAGATCTTCTCGAATTCGGTTTGACGCATAATGAATCGCTACCGGAGGGACTGCAAGATGTTGCGAACACATTAACCCCGAAATTTGTTGGTGAGTACTGATATTTTGTGATATCTTTCCCCTACGATGATAGAAAGAAGAAAGGGGGCGTGGGGCGCAGTGGTTGGAGGCACCACTGCGACACGCACGCGGAATCGATTCCTCAGCCCATGGCCCACCAAGCCCTCCATCCCTCCGGAGTCAGTACCAGACTCGTCTGGGAGGATAGCAGTACTGGCTCGATACATTGGCAGGCCACCGCTAGTCAGTCAGTAAAGGCCAGATATGCACTCAATCACCTCCAACGATACTTGATGAAGTCGAATGCATGGCGCATCCCTCAGAGATTGATCAACGCCGAGAGCTTTTTTTTTACCATGAAAGAAAATTCTTTTTCTAACAATTTTTTAAATTGGATATGAACCTTTGCCGAATACGCCTTTGTAGGAACGTGCGCTATTCTCTTCACATTTTGCTTCTTGGTTTCTGTTGTGCTTGTGAACCATGGAAATGGACTTATCGGGATTGACTGGGTTCGCAGCAAACCGATTGTAGCATGTGCAGGTAGAAACATCTTGATAGATGATATCGATTTTTGACCAGGTTCTTCAAAAGGTATTACCGAAGAAGACATAATTAATAGTATACAGAAAGCGAGCTAACTAAGCTGCCTCACGATTTTATGAACTGAAGGCCATGTGATATGAAGACCTAACGTGATATTACAGGAAGAAAATAAGCGGTGCGTATCATCTTTCACCGCCAATCCGACTAACCATGATCTACTAAAGTTTACCGATTTTTTCGAAAACCAAAGCCGTCTAGGTGGTTCCGTTTCTTGGATGGAAATAAAGTGCATCCACACCCTTAATTCAACTGTTTCTACTGCTTTTTGCAAATAGTGCTAAAAGTGGGCCAACGGAGATTTCTCTAACGCCATGGTATCTTTTTAGGATTTCCACGTTTATACATGAGATTTATTTGTTAGAGACGATCCCAGATTGCCTTCCATGTATTTCCCAATGACTTGATTATAGGCTTTTGCCCATACTGATGCCTAAGATGAAATCAACGTGCGCGACAGCATATCTTCTTACTTATGCGTTAATGTAATAAGGTTTACACGAAGGATGCTCGCAAACCAACATAGAGTCGCTAAGGTAAGAAGACCAGAGTCCCAGAAACCATTCAGTGAATCGGACTGCTTCAGCGCGACTGCAGAACGCTTTTGATATTTGCTTAACTCCCTTTGTCGAACCTGCTGTATAACTTTACAATTATTCAGTTCAAGACTCCTAATTATAGGATCTTGTGTGGAATTAATCAATATATTATTCGGGAATATTTTACGATGATCTGATAAAGTTTCGTTGTTCGGAAATCTCGCTGAATTTTCACATTCATGTTTCCTTCAGGTTCAAATGAAAGCGAGAGTTATTAAAGGATAAAAGGATAAAGCTCTCGGCGCTGATCAATCCCTGAGGGATGCGCCATGTATTCGACTTCATTAAGTATCGTTGGAGGTGATTGAATGCATATCTGGCCTTTACAATGACTCCCGGTGGCTTACCGATGTATCGAGCCAGTGCCGCTATCCTCCCAGACGAGTCTGGTACCAATTTGCCGACCCCGGAAGGATGGAGGGCTTGGTGGGCCATGGGCGCAGGAATCGATTCCACGTGCGTGTCGTAGTGGCGCCTCCAACCACTGCGCCACACGCGCCCTTTCAAGAGTTATTACTTTCGGAAATTTATAACTGTAACTTTGATGCTAACGTTAGTGATTTCGAGACTATTCAGCAATATTGAATCAATATGCGAAAGACGTGTGGAAGAAGATGTGTAACAGACACGCCCGTGTGGGGCGCGTGTGGCGCAGTGGTTGGAGGCGCCATTGCGACACGCACGCATCCCTGCGCCCATGTCCCACCAAGCCTTTCATCCATCCGGGGTCGGGAAATTGGTACCAGACTTGTCTGGGAGGATAGCGGCACTGGCTCGTTACATCGGCAGGCCATTGTAAAGGCCAGATATGCATTCAGTCACCTCCAACGATACTTAGTGAAGTCGAATGCATGGCGCATCACTCAAATGTAATAAGGTTTACACGAAGGATGCTCGCAAACCAACATAGAGTCGCTAAGGTAAGAAGACCAGAGTCCCAGAAACCATTCAGTGAATCGGACTGCTTCAGCGCGACTGCAGAACGCTTTTGATATTTGCTTAACTCCCTTTGTCGAACCTGCTGTATAACTTTACAATTATTCAGTTCAAGACTCCTAATTATAGGATCTTGTGTGGAATTAATCAATATATTATTCGGGAATATTTTACGATGATCTGATAAAGTTTCGTTGTTCGGAAATCTCGCTGAATTTTCACATTCATGTTTCCTTCAGGTTCAAATGAAAGCGAGAGTTATTAAAGGATAAAAGGATAAAGCTCTCGGCGCTGATCAATCCCTGAGGGATGCGCCATGTATTCGACTTCATTAAGTATCGTTGGAGGTGATTGAATGCATATCTGGCCTTTACAATGACTCCCGGTGGCTTACCGATGTATCGAGCCAGTGCCGCTATCCTCCCAGACGAGTCTGGTACCAATTTGCCGACCCCGGAAGGATGGAGGGCTTGGTGGGCCATGGGCGCAGGAATCGATTCCACGTGCGTGTCGTAGTGGCGCCTCCAACCACTGCGCCACACGCGCCCTTTCAAGAGTTATTACTTTCGGAAATTTATAACTGTAACTTTGATGCTAACGTTAGTGATTTCGAGACTATTCAGCAATATTGAATCAATATGCGAAAGACGTGTGGAAGAAGATGTGTAACAGACACGCCCGTGTGGGGCGCGTGTGGCGCAGTGGTTGGAGGCGCCATTGCGACACGCACGTATCCCTGCGCCCATGTCCCACCAAGCCTTTCATCCATCCGGGGTCGGGAAATTGGTACCAGACTTGTCTGGGAGGATAGCGGCACTGGCTCGTTACATCGGCAGGCCATTGTAAAGGCCAGATATGCATTCAGTCACCTCCAACGATACTTAGTGAAGTCGAATGCATGGCGCATCACTCAGGAATTGATCAACGCCGAGAGCTTTATCCTTTATCCTTTTTAACAGATATGACCAATTGACAGCCATAAGATGTTTATCATTTGAATAATGAGTCCTATAATGCTGAGATATTTGCAAAACTCCGAGCCGCAGGTGTCTACGATAGGGAACGAACGCGCTATTGTCTTTTCCGTGGAGTAACGCGTTCACCACCACACCATGCGGGTCCTTCGTCTCTCCTTCTCCTCAGCTAGCTTTATCCATCTTTTTGCCATCAGCAATCACCCGTCAACGGGACTGATCTGGAGGTTCCAAATCGGCATTGAACCCAATTAAGTTGAGGCTATGTTTATAATCACAATCTTAATCACAAGGTCCTCAGTTTTGCAAATATCTCAGTATTATAGATGCTATATTTCGCAACATACTCTGCCGTTAAAAACAATAGGCAGTAAATAAAAACGGTTAAGATTAAATAATAATGTTGTTCTTAATCAATACTCAATCAATACACAATAATCAGTACAATGAAATGTTACGTAGATACCACGTAGAGCGTTCGTAGGTGACATTGACTGAACTTATCACCTTTTGTTTATCAGAGAAATCACCGATTCTTAGGTATTTGGTGCCCTTTACTCGCCGTGATCACCTCGTTTGGACTGTTACTGTGGTTGGGTGAACTTTACAACGCTATTGTGAATGTATCTCCCTTTCTTATTCTGTGTGAGTTGATTCCATAGTTTTGCCAAATCTTTTCTCCTAGTGCTTCCCTAAAAGGACTTGCATAAAGAACGGTTTAAACCAACATTGAGTTGTTTTCGTTTTTTTTTATTCTTCTCCACTTTTATTTTTAGAAAAGTGATTTCTCGCGTACGGTGCTCTCCCTGTTCAGCCACTAATGCTTACAACTGTCTCGAACTAGGGAAACTCATTCCACCGAAATATTGAGAAGATTTAGGCATAGATTTCGTAGAGGATTCCACTCATTCCGTAGAAGAATGAATATGAAAAGGTAAATGTGTAGCGTCTATACCGTGTTTTAGGTATTGGTATTGACGACCTCTTCATCATGTCAGCTGAATGGCACCGTACGAATCCCGAGCATTCGCCTGCTCGTCGCATAGCTGACACTTTGTCTGAAGCGGCCGTAGCCATTACTATCACATCGATTACTGATATTGTGAGCAGTACTGTTCTTTCTTGGTTTAGTATTTTAAAATTTTTAAGCCATGTAAAACTAAGCCTAAAAAACCTAACGACCAGAATTGCTGACCATTGGAGAATATGAACCATTTCTTGACAAGCGTGAACTTAAATGTTCTCTATTCTTTTTTACTTTTTTTGCGACCAATTTTTAGAGTTAGAATTCAAGGCTTGTAAAGAAATTTACTTACCTATATCTGAGTCATCTATGACTTTTTTAACCTAATGACGAAACTTATTGCTATAAGAGGATAAAAAGGATAAAACTCTCGGTGTTGATCAATCCCTGAGGGATGCGCCATGCATTCGACTTCACTAAGTATCGTTGGAGGTGATTGAATGCATATCTGGCCTTTACAATGACTCGCTGTGGCCTGCCGATGTATCGAGCCAGCGCTGCTATCCTCCCAGACGAGTCTGGTACCAATTTGCCGACTCTGGAGGGATGGAAGGCTAGTGGGCCGTGGGTGCAGGAATCGATTCCACGTGCGTGTCGCAGTGACGCCTCTAACCACTGCGCCACATGCGCCCTACTTATTGCTATGCAGAATTTAAATACTTGCGTACTTAGGTAAGTCGTCTTCACAAATACTACATGCTAAAGGATACTCCTTTTCCATTCCATCGTTATCATTGTTCATGGTGATTGTCCGTTTCGAGCATGGCAGTGTCGTCCCGTAATCAGTAATTTTTATGCCACTCTTAACAGGCGAGATTGCCATGTGCACAAAAATTCCCACTTCCTAGGAGGTCTATATTATTCATTTCACTTATCTATCAGAAACTCTTCTCATCAAATGGGCAAGTTTTCTACGTCTTGTTTTCCATATCTCTTCTCCTGGGATCTCAAAGATGACTTGCTTTTCGGAGATCTAAACTGAGCCACTTGCAAGTGAGGTTTAGGTGCTTCGAAGAGGTCTAAGTGAACCTCCGAGTCATGAAAATAAACATAGAATTCCGAACCCATCAGCTTGACTTACACGTACTATGCGATACTCTTTTGTATAAAATTTGTCTTTCATATTGTTTTCGTTGTTCCACGTGTGCGCAGGAATTTCCATGACAATGGCTACAGTTTGTACACGATCCAAGCTGAAAATCTTTCATGATATTCTGCTTCCACAATTGACCAGGCTATACTCTAAGTTTCTCCTAACGGTTTACCGCCTTGTCGTGGCTGGGAGATGTTCCTGGGTGTTGGGGAAGATTCATTCCCTGGCAGGATCTCCCAAACTGAGACAGAGTCCGGCGTTTCCATCACCAACATGAAGATCCACCACCGTCACGGTATCGAAATAGTCGCATAGTAGCAAATCTTTCTTTGATCCACTGGGGAAGCGACTGCTTATGGTGGTGACAATCGGGAGCAGACTTTGCCCAGGCAAACCAGAGGTCTCCAGCGAAACAGAATGGCTAAACCAGCAAAGCTCAGAACATGGAGAGCATGCTGGAGCCCGCACAACCAGTGCGGACGGGCCGTCCAAGTTTCCAAGAAAGTATATTTTAAGTTGTTACATAAGTGATGCGTTAATACTTGCAAGGAGCTTGTAGAGCGCAGCTTACGACCAGGCATAGATGGCTTTACGGCGCTATTTCAGAATCTCCCCTTCTGCAAGCATTTAGTTTCTGATACCGGTTTCAATAATACCCGCCTTTTAACTGAGGAACAAAAGTGCGGAGGTGCTGCTAAGCCTTGGATCAATGGCTTTCATCAGCATTCAACCTCTCCGTTATTAATTCCAAATCATGGAGGTGACTGGCAAATATCCAGTTCTCGTTCATCAAGGTTGATATTGAAACTGGTATAGGTCCTGTCGTCCGCCTTTTACTTCTTCTTTTTTGAGGTTTTTCAAGTTTTTTTTTTCTTTCCTGCGTCTAAGATTGAAAATTCTGAAGTAATAAACTTTTACTAGAAAGAGGAAAGAAAAGTGAGAAAGAACTAAACTTTTGCAGCTAGAATCAATCGTTAGTTTTGATAGACGTATCGGAGAGTATAGCTGCAAGTTTCTTCTCTTCTGCAACAATTCCCAAGCTCTCATGAAGATGCAACTAGAATTCGTGAATCAAACTCCGTGCAGCTTTCGAGTTTTCGATCGAGTTTTTCCTAAGAAAAGAGTTTTTCCAGACTGCTCTCATACAACACATCTTCGTTTTCTTCGAACGACTCTTAGAGCTTTTCTCTACCTTGTGGCTGAGTCAATTTTTTATTCATGTTTGGATTCATTAGAGAAAGATGTCGTTACGGTGGTGTCAAGAACACCATAGTTTTTTATTGTAAACTTCTAGATAATGTAGCTAGCTCACTCTAGTTTGTATTTTAAGCGCCTTACTGAAGACCTGTTAGGAGACTTTTCATTGCGGCTTACCTCTTGCGGTTGTTAAAAGAAGCGTAGATGATGGAATCCTCTTCACAATGATAAGTGTGTAGGATTCAGTTTTCCTTTATCAATCTTTCTGATCAAATATCTTTCGAGCTGTCGCCTGAAAATGGGTGTGACCTGCGACCTCAAGGAAAAGGGAAGGGATCTTAAAATCGGCATATGAAAAGACTTCATATGTTGTGAATGCATGTCCAGCACCCAAATGGTCCCACTGGAGGTCGTGAGCGTGTTGGCTCGATCCGGCTAAAAGTTAACCAACTTGCGATCAAACCCTTTTAAGGAATTTCTCGCCGCTGTACTTGCAAATGGGACTTCGTATTTTTGCTTTATTTTGGTGATCGTGAAAAAGTGATGAACAGTTCAGTATACCTAAGTCTAGATGTTGGGGTAATTTCTAATACAGTACTACCTGAACGAAATTGGAAAAAGTGAATTCGTTGCAATTTACTAATTCTTTCACCGTAATGCCAAAATCCCCACTTCTTTAAAAACTTTTTACAGTTCGTCGTTTTCTCTCTTAGCAATCGCGAGGTTGTTAAACAGCATACGTTTACTTCCATGCAATAACACACATACAACACAATCGTAGCTGATGTTTCGGCAGAATCGCCTTCTTCAGAGCCTCGAAGGGTACACCAATACGCAGCTTACTAGGTCAAAGACTTCAACAGCACAAACAGAAAGATGAAAATCTTAGCGATAATTACAAGATCTACGGCTTCTCGAAAAAACCCACAGCTTTTTTCATGTCTTCCACCGAGGAAGGACAGCCGCTCAGAGTCGCACATGGCTGACGACTGCAGCACCTCCGATCAACGATCGATACGAAGGTAAGGGGCGAGATCGCGCGTAATCTCGGGGCATTCCTCCCTGCTATTCAGGGGTTACAATTTCGTAGCCATTGGAGATGGCTATTTGCCGAGCCAACTCGCGCGATTCTTCCCTTAGTTCCCTACTTGTGCACACGGAGGTAGGTGTTCGAAACATGTTTCTCACAAGCGCCCTCTTAGTGTGCGAAGGGTGACAAGAAAGGGAGTGAACCAGGATGTTTTTGTTACTTGGTTTTCGGTACCACTTTGTCATGTAACCGCTACCTGACAAGTTAATTTGAACGTTTAAAAACGGGTGTCAGTCTTCCTTCGGTTTCTCCCGGGTGAACCTGATGTACTCTGACTGCTCGTTCAATAATTCAAAGCATTTGTCCATCTCCTCCTGTGTAGAGAAGACGACAAAACAATCGTCTATATATCTGCAGTAGAGTAGCGGCCGGAGACCGAGAACGGGGGCTTCCACTCTAGACATAAACCCAATGGCAAGGCTTGGTGCCAGTCGCTGTCCCATTGCCAGCCCCCTTATTTGCGCGTAGTATTTCCCAGACCATCTGAAAATCGAGCAGTTTAGGCACTCCTTTAAGAGAGCCATGAGCTGCTGGATGGAGAAGCCATTCATTTTT
>MQTX01000235.1:279317-311743 GCA_009735665.1 Angiostrongylus cantonensis | reverse complement strand
CTGTTTAACAACCTCGCGATTGCTAAGAGAGAAAACGACGAATTCATAATCCAATGCCGAGGATAATAGAAAGTCGATCCTGGATACTTTTTGCAGTATCTATGTACTTTTCAGAAATGAACATTAGCCATAAATTATGTATGCGACAAAACCCTATGCCCTTGTTGACTTACATGTTTTCTATTTTCTAAATAATGGGCTATTTCACCTGAAAGTCCTCGTTTACTATTTCCCACTAAAGCCATTTGTTTTCTTTCCATTAAACTATTGTTCTATAACTACTGTCAGGTGTGATTGATAATATCAAATCTATTTTAATCCAATTGGTATGTATTCGGTATTGCGCCATTTTCACTGGTTCTGAACTGGTCCAAGGAAGCATGTGGCGCAGTGGTTGGAGGCGCCACTGCGACACGCACGTGAAGTCGATTCCTGCGCCCATGGCCCACCAAGCCTTCCATCCCTCCGGGGTCGGCAAATTGGCATCAGACCTGTCTGGGAAGATAGCAGCACTGGCTCGATACATCGGCAAGCCACCGCGAGTCATTGTAAAGGCCAGATATGCATTCAATCACCTCCAACCAACGATACTTGATGAAGTCGAATGTATGGGACATCCCTCAGGGATTGATCAACGCCGAGAGCTTTATCCTTCATCCTGAACTGGTCCGAAATCGTAGGGCTATAATGACACAATCTTACCTCCTTCTTTTTATCCTTAACAGAAAATCGTCTTAAACGCTTACTCAAAGGGCAATCTTCTATTATTCTTTATAAACTACACTGGATTAATATCTGAATCAATTCCTGTAGTTAATCAGTTAGAATTAGACAATGCTTGTAGGTCACGTTTGCTATCGGAATTTTCACGACTTTGCCCGGTGTTCAAATGTTTTGTCTCTACACCAGTGTTCAAGTTACGTTCACCTACATCTACCAGGTACAGTCATTTTTCTCAGTCTTTTGCTAGGAAGGGGCGCGTGTGGCGCAGTGGTTGGAGGCGACACGCACGTGGAATGCGCCAATGGCCCACCAAGCCTTCCATCCCTCCGCGGTCGGCAAATTGGTACCAGACTTGTCTGGGAGGATAGCGGTACTGGCTCGATACATCGGTAGGTCACCGCGAGTCATTGTAAAGGCCAGATATGCATCCAATCGCCTCCAACGATACTTAATGAAGTCGAATACATGGCGCATCCCTCAGGGATTGATCAGCGCCGAGAGCTTTATCCTTTTTTTATCCATTTGTTACGAACCTTTGAAACTTCATCACCATCTTAGACTTAACTTCTTCGCTGAGATACTACGAACAAGCAATTCGGTTTGCAATTCCAGCTCACATTCTTCTCGCCTGTTCTTGCCTATGCTGCTGAAATGGAAAATGATGGCACTCACTCCCTACTTTTTCGAAAGGCCCTGGAGTCGAACAAATCAAGTACACTGAGAATCCTTTTCGTTCTTTTTTTTCATCTTGTTCAATCAGCAGCAAATTCTTCTGGTGTTCTTAACGAAATTCTTCGTTGCAGCGAAATCCTGGTACAAGAGTGGAATCTAAAACCAATGAAAGAACATTAGTTTTCGTAAATGTTGTGATGAAGAGGGAGTAAAGCAAAGAGCCAATTACAAATGCGATAAGATTCATGAGGAGAAAATTATGAAATAGGCAGCTTTGTAACTGAAAGGTGGCCGTGATACAGTAAGAAGTTGGAGAGTCTAAGAAATTAGTTGATTGATTCTTTGCACGTAGTCTTCCATATTCAGACTTCAATTCAAACCTGCAAGTCTTAGAAAAATAAAGATTTGTGCCAAAAGATTGTTACCTTTATATGATACTATGTACTTTTCAGAAATGAACATTAGCCATAAATTATGTATGCGACAAAACCCTATGCCCTTGTTGACTTACATGTTTTCTATTTTCTAAATAATGGGCTATTTCACCTGAAAGTCCTCGTTTACTATTTCCCACTAAAGCCATTTGTTTTCTTTCCATTAAACTATTGTTCTATAACTACTGTCAGGTGTGATTGATAATATCAAATCTATTTTAATCCAATTGGTATGTATTCGGTATTGCGCCATTTTCACTGGTTCTGAACTGGTCCAAGGAAGCATGTGGCGCAGTGGTTGGAGGCGCCACTGCGACACGCACGTGAAGTCGATTCCTGCGCCCATGGCCCACCAAGCCTTCCATCCCTCCGGGGTCGGCAAATTGGCATCAGACCTGTCTGGGAAGATAGCAGCACTGGCTCGATACATCGGCAAGCCACCGCGAGTCATTGTAAAGGCCAGATATGCATTCAATCACCTCCAACCAACGATACTTGATGAAGTCGAATGTATGGGACATCCCTCAGGGATTGATCAACGCCGAGAGCTTTATCCTTCATCCTGAACTGGTCCGAAATCGTAGGGCTATAATGACACAATCTTACCTCCTTCTTTTTATCCTTAACAGAAAATCGTCTTAAACGCTTACTCAAAGGGCAATCTTCTATTATTCTTTATAAACTACACTGGATTAATATCTGAATCAATTCCTGTAGTTAATCAGTTAGAATTAGACAATGCTTGTAGGTCACGTTTGCTATCGGAATTTTCACGACTTTGCCCGGTGTTCAAATGTTTTGTCTCTACACCAGTGTTCAAGTTACGTTCACCTACATCTACCAGGTACAGTCATTTTTCTCAGTCTTTTGCTAGGAAGGGGCGCGTGTGGCGCAGTGGTTGGAGGCGACACGCACGTGGAATGCGCCAATGGCCCACCAAGCCTTCCATCCCTCCGCGGTCGGCAAATTGGTACCAGACTTGTCTGGGAGGATAGCGGTACTGGCTCGATACATCGGTAGGTCACCGCGAGTCATTGTAAAGGCCAGATATGCATCCAATCGCCTCCAAAGATACTTAATGAAGTCGAATACATGGCGCATCCCTCAGGGATTGATCAGCGCCGAGAGCTTTATCCTTTTTTTATCCATTTGTTACGAACCTTTGAAACTTCATCACCATCTTAGACTTAACTTCTTCGCTGAGATACTACGAACAAGCAATTCGGTTTGCAATTCCAGCTCACATTCTTCTCGCCTGTTCTTGCCTATGCTGCTGAAATGGAAAATGATGGCACTCACTCCCTACTTTTTCGAAAGGCCCTGGAGTCGAACAAATCAAGTACACTGAGAATCCTTTTCGTTCTTTTTTTTCATCTTGTTCAATCAGCAGCAAATTCTTCTGGTGTTCTTAACGAAATTCTTCGTTGCAGCGAAATCCTGGTACAAGAGTGGAATCTAAAACCAATGAAAGAACATTAGTTTTCGTAAATGTTGTGATGAAGAGGGAGTAAAGCAAAGAGCCAATTACAAATGCGATAAGATTCATGAGGAGAAAATTATGAAATAGGCAGCTTTGTAACTGAAAGGTGGCCGTGATACAGTAAGAAGTTGGAGAGTCTAAGAAATTAGTTGATTGATTCTTTGCACGTAGTCTTCCATATTCAGACTTCAATTCAAACCTGCAAGTCTTAGAAAAATAAAGATTTGTGCCAAAAGATTGTTACCTTTATATGATATTTCAGCACCAAAGTGGAAGCTCTTCTTACTGGCTGGCTCCGTATCAAGTAAACCACACCTGAACTCGAATCCATCAACAAATGAGGTTCCTCCAAGTAAGATGGTACTATGAAAGATTCTAATGTTTGAAAAATCTTATACGGTTTCGAGGAAAACTTATTCTAAGCACAGCGAAATTTCTAATCGAGAAACTAGTAAGTGTAAAAAAGTAATTTAGAGAATCCGAAAACCACGAATGGATGGAGGGCCAAACTAAGTGACGCGCTGAAAAAGTTGGAAACAAAATTGGAACAGCACGAAAAGGTGGGAAATATTTCACATCCCTGTTTTTCTAATACATGACATAAACAAGCTTTTTATTGATTTTAGTTTATTTTTTCCAGTTGTTTACATATTTGGCTGCTTTTGACGGTAATGGGCAAACTGTTCATTTTTTTATTTTCATTGTGTCACATTTTTAAATATTCCCCCGAACGGTTTACCGGATGTTCCTGGGTGTTCGGTTGCGATGTACAGCGGGCGGATTCATTTCACAAGCAGGGCTTTCCAAGCTGAGAAGGGGTCCGCTGTTTCCACCATGAAGCCAAGCTATGAGTAAATCGATCCCAGGATCTACCACCGTCTCGGTATCAAATTTGTCGCTTAGTAGCAAATCTCCCTATGATTCACAAAGGTGGCGACTGCGTGTGGTGGTGACGACCTGGGGCCAGACTTTAGCTAGGCTGACCTCGGCACTCCAGGAACTACAATGACTAAGCAACAAAACTCCGCAAAAATAGAAATTGTGATGGAGCCCGCACATACAGCAGAGAGAGGCTATCTAAGTATTCAAGTGAGTGTTTCTTAACATTAAATGAAACAACTGCAAAAATATCACAGCAGCGCAAAATTGAACTCTACCAAACAAATCTGTCTACATGAAGTAGAGATGGGAGCTCCTTCTTTCAGCACGCAGACGAAACCGCTCACGAGGAAACATTCGTTAACAAACTTTTCCGTGAAATCATTGGTCCATTTATTCTAGAACGCAGCACTCAGGTAAATACTCTGCAAGAAAAGCCTGTTAGTCTTTTTTATGCGGAATATCCTCATATAAAGCTTTTTTATATCCTTGCTATTATTGTGAAAATCGTCTTTCAGATATGCGCTATGCTTTTGTATGGAATCTACTTGATCTTATCCATTTATGGTTGTCTAAACATAAGGGAAGGCCTGGATCCGAAGTTTCTCGTGAGAGAATCCTTCTATTTAAGCACCTTCTACAAACTTATTGACGAAACATTTTGGAAGGAAGGTGAGATAACCTGCAATAGAATGATACAAAGATCTTTGCCCACCAAAACAAGCTGGATTTTTCTCGCAGCTTACACATGTTGTGTGGGTAATCCTATTTATCAAAGCATCCACTCTGCAAAATAGTTTCTTTATTAGCACAGAAACGTGAAATCAATTAGGATGATAGATAGGGGTGATCATTTAAAGCAAAACCAAGTTTCCACGACGGAGAGCTTTCTTCCGGTATTTTCGAGATTTTTTATGTATTACCTAGTACATAACTGATTAATTACCTTGATCAGTCGTTCAATAGACTGTTGGTAGGTGTCGCTGCTGTTATGCAAGATTATTTTGCGAAATAGAACGCGCGTGGTGAAGTGGTCGAAAGCGCCCTGCAACACACTCGTGGAATCAATCCCCGCACCCATGGCTCACCACGCCTTCCATCCCTCCTGGTTCGCCAAATTGCTACCAGACCTGTCGGAGAGAATAGCAGCAATGACTCGATACATCGGTAGGCTACCGCGAGTGATTTGTAGGGACCAGATGTGCATTCAATCACTTTCAAACGATACTTGATGAAGTCGAATGCATGGAGCATACCTCGGGGATTGATCAACGCCGAGAGCTTTATCATTTATGCTATACACCTTGCGAACCATCCACCAATTTCCGATGCACAACTACCTGTGGAGAAAGCCTCCGCACACTATGGAAAGATTATATTGGGATTCGAGGCGAAACTCGAAGTATTACAATAAAGTCAAAGTTAGTTATCGATCGATTTGAAGAGAGTATTCCAAAACTTCTAGTCTTTTAATAAAACTTCTGGAGATATATTTGACTCTGTGAACAGCCAATACCAAACTTGTGTGGCTTCCGTTTCTTCAAAAATTTCCTGGCATTTTTTTAGTTTCTTAAAAAATTACCAGAACGCCATGAATTTTAATTCTCTTTAGGTCTACAAATGCAAGTTGTTGTAAATAAACCTCCGGACCTCTATAATTCATCGACGCGAGACGAATTCTCCAGAATGCTAAGTGGTGTGTTGGTCTACTTCCCCCTCTTGTATTTTTCTAAAGTATTATATTGTGAACTTTTCACTTACTGCTTATTGGTTTTTTGTTGCGGCGTATTATATACAATGCAACCATAATAACGCTAAATATGACCAAGAGCTGGAACCTTAGGTGCACTTCAAACCCGCGATTACCCCTTCCGGTGGTTAACGTTTTATCCACTGCACCACCGAGGCACTTCCTCTCTCTTTCTTTCTTCGTAATACTCTGCCATGGGCAAATAATAAGCATCAAAGAAAAGTTAAAACATTGTTGTGCACCTTCCACCCTAACTGGGTTCAATATCGATTCGTGCTGGCCAGATCATTCCCGTCTACAAGTCATTGCTGGTGGCACCGTTGGGGTAAAACAAAAGTAGTCTCAAGCTTGAAGTTCACCTCTTGAAACTCCATGTTTTGTTAATATCTCAACGAGATTGTGGTTGTATTATATTATTGTCACTATTACATTATTGCACTACCCGTCATCATATCTGCTGTACAAACACCAACACTTCTTGCTTTCTATTCGTTTTCCTCGGATTCATCGTCTGCAAGTTTCTTTGAAGATTCATCCATGTGGCTTCGGTTGCTGCTTGAGGATTCGCCTTCTTTATGAACCTTGTAGAATGATGGTCCAGCTATTGGTAGGGCCTCCACTTGGTGTTGTTCGCGCCTACTTTCCTAATGGCTTCATACATCGCTAAGCTTTAGCAGATCACTCTATTGGCGAATTATACACTCAACTGCCCTTACGATGTTTACTGTAATAGAATGCATGTCGCATTTCTACAGCAAAAATTGATGCCAAAGGCATGATGATTTTCATTGCTGGTTCGGATTTTCGCCGATACAACGTTAACCTTGTATCACTTATTGTTAGTTTCTTCATGTATGCATGTAGCACGGGCGCGTTTGGAGCAGTGGTTGGAGGCGCCACTGCGACACGCACGTGGCATCGATCCCTGCGGCCATGGCCACCAAGCCTTCCATCCCTCCGGGGTCGGCAAATTGGTACCAGACTCGTGTGGGAGGATAGCAGCACTGGCTCGATACATCGGCAGACCACCGCGAGTCAGTCAGTAAAGGCCAGATATGCATTCAATCACCTCCAACGATACTTGATGAAGTCGAACGCATGGCGCATCCCTCAGGGATTGATCAACGCCGAGAGCTTTTTTTAGCTTTATGCATGTAGCAGAATTTATAGTCATTTTGTCGAAAACCGCTTTAAATACTTCAAGATTTCGAGAACACTTACTATACGATGAATCATAACGCCACGATGATATGGCTGAAAGCATACGAAATGCACTTGGAGAGGGAGAAGACCGAGCTGAATATCGAGAAACCAAGGAAGTAAGTAAATGTTTCTACAAATATTAAACACGTCGGTGTCTATAGGGCTCATACCCCACCCTAGCAAGCAAATAAAAGAAAATGTAAAAAGAAACGAGCTAATAAAATCCACCGCTCAGAAAGGAACCATATTCTCCATCAGAGGCAATGGTTTTACAGCTCGTCCGAATGGTATCGCAGGTGCCGTGACTGGTTGTTGGTGGCAGGAGGTCGACGACTTTGGGAGAAGGATATGGTGTGGGGGCAAAATAAAGAGGTAGCTGTGGTTTCAGAACATATAAATTTCTATTTATTCCGTTCGTCTTAGTCTTTTTCAACATTTCTGTGTGTGGATTTATGTGGCTTGCCTGTGAACAGCAGAAGCTGTTTATTTCTAGTTGGAAGACACAAAATACAAAAAGAAATTTTCGTTAATTTATGAAAATCTTTTCACTTGGCTTTTATTTGATGGCTTACAAAAATATCCGCTTCTCATCAAGTGGAGTTTCATATCGGTTCTCTTCAAAACGATGTGCGATGTCCAAAGATAGAGATTAAAGTATTGGACCGTTATATATGCCTAGACATGTTCTCAGGTGAATCAAGCAGTGTGCTCCCCTATCTTTGCAATTCTGTTCTTTGTTTGTATCTTTAAGCATAAGTATAAACATAATTAGATTTATTCACACATGCTAATATGTACATGCGTACTTTCGATTTTGCTTTACACATCGTTCCGATTAAGAACTCGCAGTCAAAGCTACCTACCTTTGATAGCAATGAGAATTCCGAAATATGTCAAAACCGCCAATAATGGCGTCATATAAAACACTAAAAGTTGGGCAAACGAATTATTGCTCTTCCTTTTCGCTTTAATTAAGCGTTATGTGTTCCACATAGTATCGTGCCAAAGGCACATGGCGCAGTGGTCAGACGTGACCTGTAATATGTAAGTTCGATCCCACACCACATCTTCACCAAGCTTTCCATTTCTCCGCGTTCGACTATTTGCTAACTGTTGTCTAGAAGGATAATACACTGACTTGACACATCCGCATGCTGAAAATCCCTCAGAAATTGATCACCGTTGAGCATTTCATCTCTTTTCTTTATCTGTGCTTCTTTTCGACTAAGGATTTCCCAGCAAAGCAGTTTCTGAAATTAGTAAACCAACAACTGCAGTGTAATGTAACAACTTGAATCTAGGTCTTAGTGAAGGATTCTTATCGTGCAGTGAGAAAACTTCTCTCACCAGATGTTGGTAAGCGAAACATCAAAAAATAGTGTTTCAAAAAAAGATGTGTGGTATACGGAGAAGGAAATTACCGAGGTCCAAAATAGTTGTACTTAGGGTGTTTAACCTATTACCTAGGTTTTCCTACTTTTTTTTTTTTGCCTTTTTGGACTACCCTCCTCCGCTTGTTCCAGAAGTACTTGCACTAATTTCGTCGTTTTGCGACATTCGTTCACCATGTGGTCACACTCGCCGGAAAGATTGTCGAAGACTTCAAAACTAATAAATTTTTTGCCAGTGCATACAAAGAGCGGCCTATGTGCTCTTAAGCTCGTTTTGATTCTGTTGGAATTCACTCTGTTTTTCTTGTTCACTTGCCTTCTTTTCTTTTTGCATTGATGTTTACTTCTACCCCTCAACGGTTTACCTCCTCATCGTGGCTGGGAGGTGTTCCTGGGTGTCGGACTGCGATGTACAGCGGGCGATTCATCCGCCAGCAGTGTCTTTTATGCTAAGAAGTAGTCTGGCGTTTTTATCAGAAAGCCTAGCTAAGAGTAACCCAATACTAGGATCCACGACCGTCCTGGTATCATAGTCGCATTGTGGCAAATCTTCCTCTGATCCACAAGGGCTGCGACTGCTTGTGGTGCCGAAGGCCTGGGGCAGACTTTGGCTAGGTTGACCTCGAGAGTCCAGGCAACCATAGCGGCCAAAACAGCAGATCTCCAATATTCTTTGAAGGTCTAAACTAAAGTCACTCAAGCATTACTTGCCTTATGCACATCATCCGATGTTGTTCACTTTTTCATAGTTTGAAATTATGGATTACAGAAAATACTGTTCTTCGATTGGATTAAAGGCCATGTAAAAAGCTTTGGTTGAGAATCTAACCATAAACAGATTTTTGTGGTTTGACGGCAAATGCAATGAAATCCAGTGATAAGGCATTTTTTGGAGATTAGACACAGTTGTCTAGTAGTTTGAAAAAAATCTGTGTTCGTTGAAAGGATAAGCTCTCGGCGTTGATCAATCCCTGAGGGATGTGCCATGCATTCGACTTCATTAAGTATCGTTGGAGATGATTGAATGCATATCTGGCCTTTACTGACTGACTCGCGGTGGTCTGCCGATGTATCGAGCCAGTGCTGCTATCCTCCCAGACAAGTCTGGTACCAATTTGCAGACCCCGGAGGGATGGAAGGTTCGGTGGGCCATGGGCGCATTTCACTTGCGCGCCGCAGTGGCACCTCCAACCACTGCGCCACACGCGCCCCTCCTGTGTTCGTTACCATATGCAAATTAGGTGATATCGCCTTCTATCAATTTCTCTGCTTCCATAATTTTTTTAGAAAAGGTCCCCTTCAAGTTTTCCGTTTATTCACGCTTTCATTCTGCTTAACAAAATAACACAGGATTTGTGATCTATGCACGGTACTAAATTCCTGTTTATAGGACTTTTACGAACTGAAGACGTTTCGTTTCCAACTTGGTCTAAGGAATTACCGTACACCAACGGACCATACGAACAGTTGCAAATTGATGCGTGAGATTGCCTCCAAATATGCGATTTTCAATGTTACGACGTTCCACGAATACTATCCGTTTGCGGACCAGGTTTAAACCAACTTTATGAAATCTTTCCTAATGTCGACTGGAATTCGGAAAAGAACACTGAATGAAGGAAACTTTTACAAGACCAATATGAAATTTTTTGACGTGTCAACTCACAGTTTTTCAGCTTCTTCTCACTGGTTCAATATGTACGATTTATGCGATTCTTAGCCTATTTTACGAAAGCGAAGAATGGCCTTCCCATAGCAACATAGCATACGGTAGACGGATTTTCTCGTTCGAAACGAATGGAAGATTCGTCTACTGTATGTTAGTTTGCCATCGTCTCCGGTGGCGGAAAAGAAGACAAAAGGCTAGCCAAAGGAGGAGCAAAACGCCATCGTAAAGTACCCTGAGGGTCAGCGAGCAACCCGGCAATTTGTTGTCTTGCTCGTCATAGTATTGTGAAGCGCATCCCGAAAGTGATCTATGAGGCCCTCCGTGGTGTCCTCAAAGCTTTCCTCGAAAACTTCGTAAGAGATGCCGTTTCCTACTTTAAGCGTGCGAAGAGAAAGACGGCCACGGCTATGGATGTCGTATACATTCTCAAAAGTCAAGGACGTACACTGTACAATTCCGGGGGATAAGGAGGCCTCCTAATCAATAAAGCCTACCGACATGGTTCAGACAACCTTGTTTGTAGGATGAACTTTATGCCGTATAGAATGAATCACATATCTCCACGCACAAATTAAGTATTTTCTGGTTGATCGTGAGAAATGCAAATTTGTGGAAAATGACAGTGAGTATGTCGATTAATTTACAAGTAAAAAATGAGTGTGAGAATCACACTTTCACAAGCTGAGAAAAATTGTCAAAGTTGCCGTTCACCGTAATACAAGCCTGTTTAAGATAAAGTTTCATTTTAGTACCTCGAGCTAAAGCCGTCATTAGTGCGAAACTTCGAGCTTGGGTTGCTGTCAATGTTTGTCGTCACGATGGTAATGATACCGGATATCAGGGCAGCGTTCGCTGTAGTGCTTTGTATTGCAAGCATAAACGTCGGTTCGTGTTTCGATATCGAAGCTCTCAGATCTTTTTTAATTAAAGATTTTAGATTAGAAATTATTTCACATAGGAGAACATTTCAGGCGTACTAGGATTTATGACTTTCTGGGGTGTTAATCTCGATAGCGTGTCGATGATAACGGTAGGTTTCTTTCTATAATTTGTAAGGTCGTCTAGCTAAGGTTTAGTAATTGATCTGTGTTTCGAATAAAGTGTTATAGTAAACCTTCAAAAATGAACCTAAACGGACCAGTTTGAACTCTGTTTATCATCCTTATTATGTTGCAATTGAGTCAAGAAGTTCTTGACGTAGACATCAAAACCTGGTGTAAAACTTTTGCACATCGGGAAATCCGTAAGTGTCTTTCCTTACTAGTAAGTCATGGTTGAAAGTGTCGCTTGAAATACGGTTTGTCTAATCTGGTAAACCCTTTTCGATGCTTCTCAATTCCAACTTATCTCCTCTGAATTCCCTGATTTTTTCGACTATGATTTTGTCTTCAACGGTCGTGTGCTACCTTTATTCCGATCCTTAATTTTATCGGTTATATTATGAAAGATTTTCATCTGATTTGCCTTCATTTGTGTGAAAAACGTAAACATTTTCTGCTACAGTGCGATTCTGAAAAAATACCTGGCAGTTGAAGCTGACCGTAAAAGGGTCATTATCCCCTTTTCTTAGGTCATTATGTGTATCGGGTTTGCCGTTGATCTCTCAGCTCATATCGCTTACGCCTATTCCCAAGCTTATGGGAGCGCTCAGAAAAGGGTAGTGTTTGCCATGGAGACACTAGGATGGCCAGTTTTTCTGGTAGGTCTGGATCATCTCTACTTTTTTTGCAATCCAGTAAAAATTCTAAAAATTAAATGATATTTTTATATTTCTATGTGCTTAAATTATAAGTTTCCAAATTTCTAATAATAGTGAAATTTCGGAAATAGTTGTGACGCTGTTCATTAGGAGTAAAGTGCTGATTCGACCCAACGGAGAGTCATACAGGCTTCTCTATCCAACCCCAGTCGGTGAATCGGTACCAGACATCTCTGGATTTAGTTGTTCCATGTAATCGACAAAAGATGAACCTTCTTGTGATACAGAGGGAAGAACGTCCTAGCACAACCATACCCAGTATACGAGGGAGGATCTTAACCAGCGTTCAACGAAATGCATGAAGAAAACCAAAAATTACTAAGTGTTGTCTGAACTAAAAAATCTGAAGTTTATCGTTAACGACAGATCCGAGAAGACAAATCGAACCCAAAAACTGTTTAGATCGGCACAACAAGTGCTGTTGAGTTGTCTACGAAAATTTAGTTCGAACAGTCGATTAGGCACAACGATGGCACGTCATCCAGTAACTCAATGATTTACATTATATTTTAACAAGAAAAATTCTCGTTTTTCAATTCAGTCTCGTTGACATGTGATCGCTGATGCCACTGATCGATAGAACTAGCTGGAAGACAGGCGGTGCAGAGGATCCGCATGGCGTGTTGGTGAATGCGTGAGCCCCCGGAAAGGGTAATAGCGCGCTCGTTCGTTCCCCATCTCTGACACCTGTGGCCCGGAGTTTTGCGAATATCTCAGCAGCATTGTGGTTGTTTCACACATAATACTTTGCCGTGAAAAACTGTAACATGCAGTAAATAAAAGGCTGACACTGTAATAAAATTGCTTTAACTAAAATAGTGGCGCAAAATTGGAAAGCGCAGATAATCGTCGGTTTTTATCTGTGGAAGATGTGGTGATTATTTTTTTCTGTTTTCAAGGGAGCGTCTTCAACAATTCTTGGAATTACGGTGCTGACATTGGTCGATTCCTACATCGTACAAATTTTCTTCAAGACTGTATTCTTAGTCATTTTATTCTCTATGATCCATGGTCTCCTCTTTCTTCCAGTTTTTCTGATGTTCCTCATTCCGAATGAGCGAGTGAGTTTCCTTGCAAAACATCCACTTTTTGTCGAACACTTTTCATTACATGCTCATGTTGGTTGCATTGCTTCATGTTTAGCTTTTCTAAGTTCCATCAAATTTGTTGGATCTGAGAAATTTTAAGAATATTGCCATTTCTAGAAAAAAATGGATGAAGAGAACAGTGATCGAAAACGGAGAGCTACGAAATGTGGCATCGCAACAATTCTGGAGACGAGAAGCGCCTTTCATGATGTTAGACCAACTCATGTTAACAACGACTCAAAGAAGAAATCCGAACAAGAGCCGAAGGTGACCGAATCTGCAGTAAAGCATCCTATGACGCTTGACTCAGAGGAGAAACAACTAGGATGACTTTGAGTCACGTGGACGATCACCACTTCTGGGAAAGAAAAAAGCTGCCATCATTGTCATCATCACCGCTTTCATTCTGAAGCCAAGATATTTTGTTAAATATTCCCTATCGTTTTTTTTTCACTTTTCTTTTTATGCATTACTTAGATGTTTTTAGTAAGAACTCTATGTCACCGCGTTTTCTTTCACATCTCTCCAAAAACGGGAAGTAAATGGAAACTAGGGAAATCGATCGATAATCATAATGTTTGATAGTGTCATAATGATAGTCTTCACCAAATTTTTTCTCTTTATATTTTGCTAGAAAATTTTCTAAAGGCGATGAATACAAAGGTTAAAATCCAATCCTACCTTGGTCTAAGTTAGTCACAGTACTACAAATGTTAAGATAAAGTTCTATAACTTTTGAGCAAACAATTAATATTAAGTGTACACAGTACAAAAATCATCAAATGCTGACAAGCCATCGAATGACTAAGACTGGCACCAGTAAAGCGTCCCTTCTTCCCTGTCGCGTATCTGAGTTGACCCGCTCGCTTCGCTCAGTTGGCTGGCACGACGCAGATTGTACTTTTCGTATGAGATCTTTTATCTCTATTCTTGTCCATGAGACGGCCGAGTTTGGCGTGGAGGCTTGATACAGTTATAGAAAAAAGATTGCTGGATAGGTCTCAAAACTGCCTTACATGTTCAGCTGCTTTTACTTTAGCCTATTGAGCGAATTGACTTTCAGATTGTAATCCGCATACATGCATTTCTTATGAGAATGTCGTTAGTGACTTTAAACCTCCTCCGTACTTTCTCATATTATGAGTGCAGTCTTTTAACCACAGTCGGTGACAATTCAGCAGAGCTGAGAAATTTCCTCTTTAATCAACCTATGGGTGTGAGCTAATACACGGTCGTTTTTATTCGGAATGTTATCCTTCAATAGAAATTATAGCACTGGTTTATAACTAGAATTCATTTACGCATCCATGCTGGCTTCCTTACAAGTAGTGGATAATAAAGCTCTAAACGATAAAGCTCTCGGCGTTGATCAATCTCTGAGGGATGTGCCATGCATTCGACTTAATTAGGTATCGTTGGAGGTGATTGAATGCATATCTGGCCTTTACATTGACTCGCGGTGGCCTGCCGATGTATCGAGTCAGTGCTGCTATCCTCCCAGACAACTCGTACCAATTTGCCGACCCCGGAGGGATGGAAGGCTTGGTGGGTCATGGGCGCACGGTTCAACTCCACGTGCGTGTCGCATCGGCGCGTCTAACCACTGCGCCACACGCGCCCTCAACAAGTAGTGATAGAATTAAATTCGTATAGTTCCGCCTGTCCTACAGAAAAGGCAATCTGCCACGACGATATGATGTATTCAAACCGTTAATATAATAAAGAAGGAAAAACATTGCTAAACTGCTAAACACTGCTAAACTTTATTGCTGAACTAAAATTCCGCAACAATTGCAAAGGTTACGAACAACAATAGAAGCCTGGGCCAATTAATAGGAATAAAGAAGATCAACTCCACGTGCGTGTCGCATCGGCGCCTCCAACCACTGCGCCACACGCGCCCTCAACAAGTAGTGATAGAATTAAATTCGTATAGTTCCGCCTGTCCTACAGAAAAGGCAATCTGCCACGACGAGGAAAAACATTGCTAAACTGCTAAACACTGCTAAACTTTATTGCTGAACTAAAATCCCGCAACTATTGCAAAGGTTACGAACAACAATAGAAGCCTGGGCCAATTAATAGGAATAAAGAAGATCAAAAATATTTAGAGAGTACGGTATAGAAGGGTGTCTCTATGACGGTTAAGCTCTTGTGGAAAACTCGATAGTACCCAGTCGTTTCAAGGTTAATATGACACAAATGTAATTAAAATGTAAGGCAACATCTAAAAATGCATGAGAAAATCAAAGATTATTAGGACCATTAACAATATCGCTAGAGAAAAAAAAATAAGGAATAAAATTTCTTCATTTCTTCTTCATTTAGCACAAAACTATGATGTTCATGACTACCCGAAGAAGGTTACCCAAGCCAACTATCTATTCCTTGCGAAATAAAGATGATCGGAGATAAAGCATAAAGAAGACGAAATAAAGAATAAAGATAAAGAAAAAAAGAATGATGAAAAAGAGCTGTTTGTTAAGAAACGCAGGCAGTGGTGTAGAAATTACTTTATACTAGTGAATTCGTAACTTGTCATAAACATTCTACACCCACATGGGAGAAGACTCATCCACTTAAAATATATAAAGCAACCTTTTCGCTTTCTTGGGACCGTATGAATGAGAAGTGGGAAGAGTTGTGGAACTTTGTTAGGTCGTCATAAGAGCCAATGAAGACATTTAAATTATGCATAATAATGATACCAACTCCAGTGGTACTACGTTATGACTAGATTCCATTCGAAGAGTAGATCAAGGTGCACCGCTTTCTTTTCGTAGTTATTCGTTTTCTCCAGCTATTCATTAAAGAATTTCCATATTCTATTGAATGCCCTGAAAACTGTCAACTAAAAAGTCATACAAGTATGAAAAGTAGCTCGAGGAATCTAAGTCTTCTGTTTTCAAGGCTATTATATTACTAACTTTAATTGCCGGTCAACCGGAAGATTTTAGAATTATAGAATGTTAGTTGCTTACTTCGATATTTTTTTGTCAAGAGAGTAGCCAGGAGGAGATGGTGGAGGGCTTGGGGCAGTCAAGTCTTCCCTTGACTTTCTAGTTGTGCCCACAATCGCTTGCCGATAGTCGTCCTTGATCAAGATGATATATTACTTATTGGTTTCTATCATGCACAAATTTCTAAGAATTTTTGGAAATATGATGATAGGTAAAAAGTATACTATGTAGTAGAAAGAAATGAGAACATGTATTGTTATGTGACAAAAGAGTTAAGAGGCTAAAAATGAGACCTAACGGAAGCAGGCTCAGATGTGTTCAATGAATGCTGAAAATATTTCAAAAGGTGAAATACTACTTTGGAAAAATGATTGAGCGATTGGAAGCTGAAGAAATTTCAAAGTCACAGTAACCCACATCCTCTTCCTCTACTTCGTCTTGCCTCACAAACGGATTTCTCAACGCCATCGAGAAGGAGTCATCTTTTTTAACGCAGCTGAATGGGTTCATCAGAGCACTGTGAGCTGCTAAACAACTTCTGGTTAATGACCGCAGAAAAAAGCAGCAAAAAATGAAGACAAAGACGATCAAAAACAGAGTACAAAAGTCAGCTTCGGCTTTTTGTACTTGACGGAATACTTACCAATTTGTGTTTTCATGACATGATAGAAGACGTCGAAATATACGAACAGTGAGGCTGGACCAAGGTTTTGGTTTCCGGAAGATCGCAAAATGACGTGACGGTATCCTGCAGCAGGACAAGAGTCCCAGAAAGCAATGAGATTCACTCCGAAAACTTTTCTGGAGGCGAACAAACTGCAGTATAAAATTTACATTGGATTATATATTTTTTTGAATCATTGTAAAATCCTTATCTGTATAAGGTCGTTGACACACTGGTGATCACATGCATGGTTGCCAATGCATAGTTGTTAAATAGTATACTTTGTTGCAACGAGTCCATTTTCATTTTAATTTTTGTGCGAGCTAGATAGATTATCCAGCGCAGACTTTGCGTCAGACCTGGTCTCTCAGTAAGCTATTCTCCACACTTGGTAAATCACAGAAAACCACTTTCGGATGAATTTCTCAACGCGCTCTGGGCGCTGTAGAAAAATAGATGTGAGCCAAAATGGTCGCCGCACGAAATTGTATTTTATATGCAGGCTATATGGTACAGGAGCAGAATTGAGCAAACTCAGTGTTCTTATTAAAGCATTAAGAAACTGACAAGTTCGCTCGATAAGGCCTAGATTTGCTTTACTGCAAGTAAAAATTAACAAGAAGTCGAACGTTGTTCTATCGAAAGAAATATTCAGAGCGATGATCAATACATTGTGCGTACTTTAAAATTTAATCCTTCTTAGATAATTCTAAATGAAATCTACAAGTCTAAGTCTGAAGTTAATACTCAGTGATCACCGTTCTGAAGTTTGTTCACCGATAGTACCCTGTAGGCCAATGGTACAGAATTTCCACTAGCTGAACGACGCCAAACGCCAAACTGAAGAAAAGCCGTCTCTGACAGAACGATCTAAAACTTCCGATTCTATTCTTGAGCTATGAGTGCAGAACCTGAACTACGGCTAGTGTAAATAGTGCTTCAATTCTGTTTCTCTAGAATTGTTCATTTAGAAACCAAAATCTGAGGTAATAGTGACTCAAAACTTTTTTTCATCTTACAAAACATTCCGGTGATATGAAACACTAGCGAATATTTCCTAACAATACGCTACCCTTTCAAAATGCCACTTTTCGTCCACCTACGCAATCACACATTACGCACTACTGCCTTTACATTGTTTTACACTACAAATAAATCACATAATGATACTCTGACCTTATAGAATACTGCTTGTTTCGGTTTGAAATGCGTATGAACACCGTTTGTACTGGTACTGGAGATACGCAGACCAGACATTCTGTCGTAAGGTGGAAGATCGAGCAGATCCACGGTTACGAAATATGACGGTGATTCTGGCGATTCCTCCACTGTTGGAAGAAAAAGCGACGAGATGATCTGAACTGAAACTTATGCCTTACGTTGTTCCTTTGATGATTATGTGATAGGAGCTGATCTTGGAGCTTTTTGTCATGAATAATGGATAGCTGCCATCTTGTAAACGGCGATGAAGTCTTCGAATAGGTTAAATACGTTTAAAAAAGCTAGAGTTTCCATGGGTTTCTAGCTTAGGCTTAAGCCTAAGCCTAAGGGTGGGTGGGTATCGTCTTAGTGCGTACGCTTCAGCATGGTCTTCGTCCTACTTTAGACTAGTTGATATTGTCAGTTTTTGATCCCAGTGGTTTGTTTTCTTATCCCTACATGGGTTGTCTTGACAAATAATTCGCCGCATTCTTGATAGGTGCGCGCAAGGTTGTCACCTTAACCACTATTCACAAAAAATCCGACGATTCGGCGAGTTTGCTTTCATCACGGCTTCAAAACGTCAAGTTAACCGCTTTTTTGTCAGCTTTTTTCTGTTAGACATTAGACAGCAAAGTGACAATCTCGTGTGTGCTTTTAAAGGGAACAGTGAATTATTGATCAGTGCCGAGATTAACAGAAAGGTAATCTTCTGAATTATTTCTAATCGTTAACATTCATTTGCTGCCCATTGTTTTTTTTTTCACCGCACAGCAATACATGAGATACAAAATGGGAGGTATTAGCAAACTCGGATCCTCAGACAGGCTTCGAACCAGCGTTTACCTTTTATGTGGGTTCATGTGCTATCTACTGCACCAACCATGGACCTTGCTTGGGATTTCTCTCAGTCATTTTTTTACTCTAACGATGTTATTGCTCTAGATATTTGCACCAATCTATCTCAGAAAACACAACAAATGATGACGATGCATAAGCTTTCCACCATTCTCATATGAGGAAGACGTTCGAAAGAATTTCACTAGTTCAGGTTTATAATTTTGGAACTTCGTGCCTTAACTTTGCATGAACTGACCTGTTATCGATGAGCAGTATTTTCGAATCACTTCTGTTCATCAATGAAATGATTACTATTGATATTTTTCAATAGTGAAGACAAGTCTTAATAATTCAAAAGACCGACTTTCTATGAACCTCGAAATAAGTAGTTGATATATTTATTTATGTGTTCCAATGATCTTTTTGAGTCATTACTGTTGTTGTCATTGTCGTTGCTGTTTTTTTTTTTTCACCGCACAGCATTACATGAGATACAAAATGGGAGGTATTAGCAAACTCGGATCCTCAGACAGGCTTCGAACCAGCGTTTACCTTTTATGTGGGTTCATGTGCTATCTACTGCACCAACCATGGACCTTGCTTGGGATTTCTCTCAGTCATTTTTTTACTCTAACGATGTTATTGCTCTAGATATTTGCACCCATCTATCTCAGAAAACACAACAAATGATGACGATGCATAAGCTTTCCACCATTCTCATATGAGGAAGACGTTCGAAAGAATTTCACTAGTTCAGGTTTATAATTTTGGAACTTCGTGCCTTAACTTTGCATGAACTGACCTGTTATCGATGAGCAGTATTTTCGAATCACTTCTGTTCATCAATGAAATGATTACTATTGATATTTTTCAATAGTGAAGACAAGTCTTAATAATTCAAAAGACCGACTTTCTATGAACCTCGAAATAAGTAGTTGATATATTTATTTATGTGTTCCAATGATCTTTTTGAGTCATTACTGTTGTTGTCATTGTCGTTGCTGTTGTTGTTGTTGTTGTTGCTGTCACTGTTGTTATTGTTGTTATTGTTGTTATTGCTGTCATTGTTGCTGTTGTCGTTGTCGTTGTTGTTGTTGTTGTTGTTGTTGTTGTTGTTGTTGTTGCTGTCACTGTTGTTACTGTTGTCATTGTTGTTATTGCTGTCATTGTTGCTGTTGTCGTTGTCGTTGTTGTTGTTGTTTTTGTTGTTGTTGTTGTTGTTGTTATTGTTGTGTTACGTTGTGTGACAGGTGTTGTTACGAGCCTCACTCATTACAAAATCGCTGAAACGTCAGCCATCGAGCAACAACACCAGCAACAACTGCAACGAAAACTTGTTACAACTTCGCATCAGCTCAACAAGATCAGCTTATAAGTGAAAACAAATTTTTTATCGTTCACTGAGTATACCTATGCAACTGGCTGCGATTTTGATGGAACAGAATGAGTTCGCAAGGGTAAAATATCGAGGATGGAACTTGTATCACATAAACAAAGAACGTTCTTTCTTTGTTGTAACGACGATGAAATGGGTTCGAAATGGTGAAATACCATTTGAAGACACTTTACCGCAGAAACATCTCTTCTAACGATGATCTTACTGGCATATCGATAATACTTATGGCCCTAAGTCTACCTTGAATTTACCTTTAATGGTTTCAGCAAGATTACGTTTGCTTACTTTGTTTTCTTGTTCAGTAATCGCGAGGTTGTTATACAGCATACATTTACTTCCATAGAAAAACACACAATACAATACAACAGTAGCTGACGTTTCAACAGTATCGCCTTCTTCCCGCAATGAATAGCATGGAGGAATGCCCAGAGGTCACATGCGACCTGGTCCCGTAGCTTCGGACCAATTTCAGATGTGGGGTGGCGCAGTCATCAACCATATGCGACTATAATCAGCTGTTCTAACCTTCCTCATTGGAAGTCATGTAAAAAAGCGGTGAGTTTTTCTAGAAGCTGTTGAGCATGTTATCGCCATGGAGTTTTTCGTCTTTTTGTAAGTGTTACTGAAGTGGTTGGCCTAATAAATTGTATATCAGCATACCCTTCCAGGCTCTGAAGAAGGCGATACAGCCGAAACGTCAGCTTCTGTTGTGTTGTATTGTATTGTGTGTTTTTCTATGGAAGTAAATGTATGCTGTATAACAACCTCGCGATTTCTGAACAAGAAAACAACGTATTCATACTCCAATGCCGAGGTTGATAGAAAGTCGATCCTGGGAACTATTGCATTTGCCTACGCAAAGCATAGGTCGGTGTAAAACGCCCCCAAAATGATGAGCTTTGTATCGT
The DNA here is from genome assembly GCA_009735665.1 of Angiostrongylus cantonensis. Taxonomy (NCBI): domain Eukaryota; kingdom Metazoa; phylum Nematoda; class Chromadorea; order Rhabditida; family Metastrongylidae; genus Angiostrongylus; species Angiostrongylus cantonensis. The sequence goes on along the minus strand of MQTX01000235.1, from coordinate 290,727 downwards.
TAATTTAGAATGCTTATCAATACAACCAAATCAAAATGATGAATTCTGTTGTTTGCTAACCTTAACCTTTAACGTAACCGGCATTCGTTGCGGAACTTGATTACTGTAGATGTCAAAGTGCAGTGATGAGTCACATAAGCAGTCGGGTTTCTTCACATATCTAAAGAAACCAATACGAAAGCATTTCAACGCACATTCGACTACGAACCGTGAAACGAACTACACTGGATGGCAAAGGCATTGCTATGAAACGCAATTAAAACATAAAAATATCATAAAAGTCAAAATATTAAGGAATGAGAAGCTACCGTATTCAATGCAAAAATGTGGAGAAATAAAGCGGTTTGAAATATTCTCGATTATTTATAGTGGCATTTATAAGAATTAAGGAAAGGTAAATGAGAATCCGATGCAGATAACAACTGACTATAAATTCAACAATAATCGCTTTATTTAGTGCGTAATCTTTTTAACGGCTGGGTATACTGTAAAATATAACTTCAATGATGCTGCGATATTTGCAAAACTCCGGACCGTTCGTTCCCCACCGCATCATTGAAGTTATATTTCACATTATAACCTGCCATTAAAAATAGTAGGCAGTAAATAGAAACGGTTAAGAATGTGATTATAACTAAAAACCTCAGCTTAACTGGGTTCATTGCCGATTTGCGCTCCCCAGATCTATCCCGCTGATGGGTGATTGCTGATGACAGAGATCGATAGAGCTATTTGAGAGACAGGCGAAACGAAGAACCCGGTGGTGAACGCGTTAACCCCAGAAAAGGACAAAAGCGCGTTCGTTCCCCACCACAGATATTTGCGGTCCGGAGTTTTGAAAATATCTCAGCATTATTGACTATAAATTATCCCTTAGTCGTACTCCTTCATTTACTCCTTCAAAAAAAAGTGCACTAAATAGGTGATAAAAAATAATGCCGAACACGGTGCTAGTTCGATTCCGCACGGGCCAACCAAGCCTTTTATCCATCTGGGGTCGGGAAATTGATACTGGGCTTGCCTAGGGAAAAAAATCACTCTGCAACCAAATTGGGAGCGGTCCAGCCCCGCTATCTTAGGATTCCAGCGAGAATTCCTCGACCAACATTCTACGATATTCAAGATGTAATGAAAATCTTCAAGCAGCAACCGAAGCTACACATAAAAGTTGGGAGATCTTCATGAACAATGGATGTGAAGAAACGAATCGACTCTGAGAAGTGCTGGAATCCGCACAGGAGACGTAAAGATTGGTCGTATAAACAAAATAATGCTGTATACTAAAAGTTAAAATGGAAAGAGTTTTCATTGCCCATTTGAATGAGAGCACTGAGTTTTCATTTACTTTATCAACAGCAACAAAATGTCTGTGTTCGATATATTCTGTTTACCATCATCACCTTCTGCGGAAACATCACTTCGTACCCGTAGACCCAAGGGAGCGTATGGAGCAGTGGTCGCAGGAGCCCTGCTATACACACGGGAGCGACTCCTGCGCCCATGGATTATCTAGCCTTCCATCCCTTCAGGGACGGCAAGTTGACTTGCCTAGGAAGATCACAACAATGTCTTAACAAATCGGTAGGCCACCACGAGTCATTGTAAACTCCAGATATGCATTCAATTACCTCTAAGCGTTGCTCAATGAAGTCGAAAGCATGGCGCATTCCTCAGGGATTGATCTACCCCGAGAACTTTATCCTTTTACTAGTAGACCCATTCTTGTAAATGATGATTTGTCGCCGTCTGGTCTTTGATGATAAAATTAAAAGAACCACTTAAAAACGATAACGTAAGAATTGCACTTACCCACATTGAGCAGTCTGTTCAAACATTGCGTGATTAACAAGTAATTCTGGGCTGTTCGTCTGGAAATTCAACGCCACGATCTGCACACCCATCATCCAGTGAAGCTGAATAAGTAATTCAGTAGTATTTATCTCTACAAAGTTTCACTAGAGAAAGCCACCTCAATTGCTCTACCAGGTTTGAGAAACGATTGCAAATAGGTGTGGGGGAAAAAAAGCATTCAATGCGTAAAATGTTTGGCGCCAATACTCTTAAGGATTCCCTGCCTTGAAACTGGCAAGATTCAAGGATGACAAGCAGGCTTTGGAGAAAAATCATCACCACAAATCAAAATCATCCATAACAGTGGTCCCGACACTTGAATTATTACAGTTGCTACTATAGTAATAAATTAAAAAGATGAAGGATAAAGCTCTCGGCGTTGATCAATCCCTGAGGGATGCGCCATGCATTCGACTTCATTAAGTATCGTTGGAGGTGATTGAATGCATATCTGGCCTTTACAATGACTCGCTGAGGTCTACCGATGTATCGAGCCAGCGCTGCTATCCTCCCAGACGAGTCTGGTACCAATTTGCCGATCCCGGAGGGATGAAAGGCTTGGTGGGCCATGGGCGCAGGAATCGATTCCACGTGAGTGTCTCAGTGGCGCCTCCAGCCACTGCACCACACGCGCCCTCAGTAATAAATTAATTACCATTAATATTACTATTGCTTAGTGCTTAAGTTGGCTACCATCATCGAGTGTTGTGTTGCTAGCATTTTACAAACGCCCTGTATTTAATACAATAGGGATAGTGAGCATGTAAAGGGTTTATTTATCGATTACTTACGCCAAAGTTAAGTGTAGTTCGGTTTAGCAAAAGCATTATTTCATTGGGTTAGCTAAACTAATACCGACTGCTGCAGGATGGATTTTTACATGGAAAGAAATCAATGTCTGTTGACAATCACTCAACCCGTCCTGCATAAAAGAATACTGACTGATGATGTTGCCTCATTTGAACTCGTTACGACAACGAGGACACCACATCGAGAAGACGAACAACTGTGGACATCAACTCGATCATCGGCACTTAGGAAAACAATGGCATCGAAATGTTAGCCGAATGAAACTTCTATAACAACTTCGTGTGAGCTGAACAATTCAAAGAGTTCATATAATAGCGATCGATACCAGTACAGACCTGAAGTCGCTAAAGCATTGTTCTTCAAATGCTGTACGCTTGTTGCGATTGTTCCATGAATAGGAGCACAATGCATTCAATATTTATGACTTCAGCTTCTTATAGACGAAAGGAATAAGGTTGTAGAAATGTCGCTTAATACGTTCAATACGTTTCTTATCCCGATAGGATCGAAAATTTTTAGCATGATTGCCTGGGATGCTCACTTCAATCCGTAAACGTTCGAAAATCACGTGATGAAGGTCTAGGAAACTTGTAGCCTTACTATCTCTCGATTTCATGAAAAACATCTCCCGACCAGAATTCAGTGATTATGGAGACAGAGCCCTCAAATAACAGCCTAACCTAGACGCAAATCTGAGAACGCTTGTGATTGAGGAATGTAAGACAGCCAATTGAATGGACGAAGTGATGAGAAGTGCGACATATGTGGAATCAAGCCATCCAGATAAGTAGGTAAAGTAGAGTGAAAACTAAAGAGATGAAAAGGACGAAGCTTTCAAAATTGATCAGTACGTGAGTGATGCGCCATTCGTTGGACTTCATTAATCATCGTATGGGGTGATTTACTGCATTTCTGGCCTACAGAATGGCTTACGAAGGAGTCACGATACATCACTTCAGCGTTGCTATCCTCCCAAAGAAGTTTGACACCAATTTCACGATCTCGGAAAACTGGAATCCTTGGTGAATTATTGGAGATGGAGTCCAACCAAAAACCACATGTGTATTGCAGGACACCTTTAACCACCGTGCTAAATGCGCATGAGTAGACTGCTATACAAAAAATTGTTGTGAGATAATATTTACTAAACAAGTTGTTTTTACAAAGGGCTTAATTTATTGTTGGTAATCACAGCTGATAGTTGTTCCATTGGAAATCTTTATAGTAGTGTCTAATACCATTCACAATGGTAGTATCTAAGCTTCTTGCTTTTATCGAAAACAGCACGATTACAGGTCAAACCATCATCAAATCTTATAGATCTGATAGACCATTTACTTACTCCAAAAAAGAATAATCATTTAAAAAAAAGCACTAACTCACGTTGGGAAGAAAGTTGTCGGAAGTTATGCGCATGTTGCAAGGAAAAACTCGGACCAGCCTTTTCGAGGTGTGCTTGATCAGATTATTAGCCTGCCGCTGAGTTTGATCCTTGTAGACTTTTATGGAAGCGTCTTCGCTGAGCGAGCACATTAGATAAAGCCGTCGTTCAACTGAATATACGTTCTGACATGGAAATAAGGCTGAACAATATTTTTTTTGCCTTCTAGTGTTGTTTTCTAATTTTACATCCTCTTTGCAGCAGAGAACGGGTCAGGGCGTGATTAGTAGCACATTGATCAATCATCGAGTAGAATGCGGTAAGCATATTGGTTACTGTGAATGATACACATCGATAGAGTTATAAAGAGGACTTATGCAATATGGTCAGTATTGTCAACTGTGTCATTCTTATGCATCTAAAAATTCATCACATTGCAATATGGCCATGCCCACCCCTAACCCAGATACCCATGCCCACCCACCCACCCTAAGAGGATATGAGATTGGGTGGGCATGAGATTAGCTCCTCGAATCTCTACTTCAGATTTTTCACGTTCATTCAACGTTGAGATGACGATCACTAGAGCCTTTTATCATGATTCCACCGTTCCTGTCGAAGTATTCCTCTATACGTTTAACAAACTAGAAAGGTGATTCCACAGTGTGGTGTCACTATCTGCATAATCGTCAGTATATTCCATACGAACGGTCAAGTACAGTGCAAACGAGCCGAGCTTCTGCAACCTTCATCGTTACGACTGTGCAATTAGTGGTGCAAAATTCACCGCGCTATTCAGATTTCAAACAACCTAGGTTTGGGTTTTGGGGTTTCGAATTAAGAAATCCTTAATCAATTGTGTCAGAGTAGATATGACTTTCGTATAATTTAAAATTGGTAAACTACACTGAAGGGCGCGTGTGGCGCAGTGGTTGGAGGGGCTACTGCGCCAAACGCGCCCTTCAGTGTAGTTTATTTCGCTTTTAGTTTCTTCTACCTCCAACGATACTTAATGAAGTCGAATGCATGGCGCATCCCTCAGAGATTGATCAACGCCGAGAGCTTTTTAGCTTTTAAACTACAAATATAAGAATGAAATATAAGCTAGTCGCAGAATCTCTTTCACAGGGAACTCGTAAAGATTTGTAAAAATAGAAGAAAAGTGATTCCCAAGACCGACTTTCTACTGAACTCGGCATTGATCAAATAGTTCTGAAGAAGGCAAAATCCGCCAAAACGTCAGCTTTAACGGAACAAAGAATAAAGTAACACCTCGTGTTTGCTCAGCAAGAATATCGAGAGGAAAAGTGCTTTATGACCAATCGGCTTTGTATAATTGTCAAATCAAACACACAAGTACGATTCTAATCACCAACATGGTTTTTGTGTTTGACGTCATATGGTCAGAAACACGAAGAAAAACGATGAAAATAGATGGCTTACCATTCCACGTATGAGGTACTTTATCTGCTGTTAAATAGTTAACAATCTTTGAAAGATCTCTCGATGTGCATTCTTCTCTTACAGGACACAATTGACGCCGTCTAACATCTTCGGTCAATAGTTCGAGTTCTTCCTAAACCACGAACTGCTTGTTACAAACAAAATGACGTTGAACGACGTATGCAGTGTTGGAAACGACGTATTGACTAGTTGTGTAATTTGGCTTCCAAGACTAGTTCCGTTACTTCAGGAGAAGTTCAGGACCAGTTCCAAGGACTACACCCGCTGCTTGGGTATTTGGCCTAAAATAGAGGGTACACACGCTCATTTGAGTTCCAGCTCTTCCTCTTGTTCTAAAGGATTTTTGCCATAATTTCTGCAAGCATTCGATAGGATTCCCTCTACAGATGTTCCACTGAGTATCACTCCAAAAGTCATTTTCTACACGTTACATTTAAAAAAGGCCTTTTTTCGTCCAATTACGAGAGTGCAGTGATGATTGTGGCCGATGAAGAAGTCACTAACACCTCTCTGATCTGAATGAGAGCATTTTAGACCGCACGTATTGAGTTAGATGCATACAGCACGTTGAAGAAAAATAGACGTCCTCACGTTTATATGACATTATTGAGTCTTGAATTCGCTTCATATAACAATTCTGACTCAATCTGACAAGACTATAAAAGTCTTACCGTAGGAAGGTAAGAAATACAGTTTAATTTACCCAACATCTTCAAAAGTATTGATGACAAATATCGTACAATTGCAAGGTAGTCTGATATTAAGGCTATTCTCCCAAAGAAATTATTGCAACGTTACCAGAATTACATTTTTTTTTCTTGGTGATTCGACTTTTGTCTACTTTTGTTTTTATCGAGTGGGCGCGTGAAGAAGAAAACAACTTGAATAAAGAAGGCAAAAGTATGAAAATGAAATAGTTCACTTACTGTATTCATTACTAAATCGCTTGTTTTTCGTGTGGCATCCATTTGATCAAAGCTATCAACTGACGTTTCCGCTACATTGCCCTCTGATGTTTGCACTAAAATGTCTGCGATTCTTCACAGGTGTTCTATCAATCTTCATTTTTATTTTCCTTCCTTTACTTCTCCCCATTTAGATTTCTAATTTCCACATAGCTCTTGGTTTAAGTGCACGTTCTATACAGTCAACGGTAACGAAGATCAACACTTTATCCGTGTTCGGCCAGTTCAGAATAGAATTTTATTCTCTTGCTCTGAATTTGTTAGTGGACAACACAAACCACATTAGACATAACCAGTTCACACTCACCGACCCAGGATAAAGGATAAAACGATAACGCTCTTAGCGTCAATCCTTGAGGGTTAAGCATCGTTTGGAGGTGACTGAATGCATATCCGGCCTTTACAATGACTCGCGGTGGCCTACCGATGCATCGAGCCAGTGCTGCTAACCTCCCAGACAAGTCTGGTACCAATTTGCCGACCCAGGAAGGATGGAAGGTTTGGTGGGCCATGGGCGCATTTCACGTGCGCGCCGCAGTGGCGCCTCCAACCACTGCGTCAACACGTGCCCTTCAACCAAAGTAGAAACTTTAAAATTTTTGCTACCTCTCGGTGGCCCTGTTTTCATCTTATAACTAGAAACTCAAAAAAATAGAGTTGTTTTCGTTTGTTGCAATTTTTTTGCTAAAACTACTCACGTTTTGGTTTAGTCTTTGCCGCCTTCACTTTCTTTGCCTTAATGAGGATTTTGTACTTTAGAGAATGCGGTGACGGTAAGGGCTGATCTTCAATTAGCTGAAATCAGCATCGAATAATTTTCCTCTTCGAGCTAGGCTTCACGTTTAGCTTAATAAATGGAAAATCCTACTCTTTTCGCAACAACAGTTTTAAGGTATTTCGGTCTCTACACCTTCCATGAGCGGTAGGTCTTTTTTTTTATTCCCACTTTCGCTTTACGCCTCGGTTTTAATATCGTCTCCGAATCAACTAGGAGTAGGACCATACGATGAAATCCTTGCTGAAAGATACTTCCCTCAGGTCTACATCATGGTGAAAATATGAAAACACCCTTGCAAGATTAAGTCAGAACTCCAGGAAAGATTAAATTTCTCAGCTAGCAATAGACCACCAACAGCAACCTGCAAACTGGGTGCTTACGTCTGTGACATCAAGCGGTGAGACGATTGATCACAGGCCACAAATTCTGGGGTTGCACAGGACGAGACTGGAAGCGGATCTAACCAATACATGCACAACACGCTATGGAGATTTTTTTTACTCCATACTTAAAATACCGGAATACTGTCCTCAGACGTCGATCCTCACACCTTTCTTGAAGCCGCAAGTTTCATTAAAGTTCATACTACTGCACTACAAAAATCGAGAAGCAGGAAGACCGACATACGCCAAGTAAACATCAAGATCCTTGTCATCAGCGGCGAAAAGGTCCTACCACGAAATGTCGGCGATGTAGACTTTGTCGTTTACCCAGCCATTGTCCATCTGGTAAACTCATTCGGCATTCTTTCTCCTCGCATATCTGTCCCCCGTCTTCAACTGACACGTTGTAAGGAGATCACAGTCATCAATTGGTACTCACCACCGGCGCGGCTAATGAGTATGAATTAAATGCGTTTTACTACCAGTTGGAGAAAGTTAGGAGCAATGATAAAGCATATCATAAATTTGTTGTCGGAAATTCTAGCGCCAGAATAGGTGGTGCCAACAAGAGCGAATACCAGAACTTCTGTTTGCAGCACGCCTATTCCATGGAAACTAGTTTTTCCAGAAGGAGCAAGCCGCCGATGAACATGGGGATCTTCTAACGGTGCGACTAATGCCAAATCAACAATATCCTGGCGAATAGAAAATGATGCCTACTTGATACATAGGTAATCCAGCTTTCTGTACTGAGTCCGATCACGACTTTCCTCGCGGGAAGATTCGATTAAGCCATAAGCTGGGAAGGAATCCATGCCATCAAGCACGAAGAAAAAGTCTATTCGTATACGACGAGAACGTTTTGAAAGAAGTCCTAACCAAACGTCGCTGGCACATTAAAGAAGACTCGACCGAAGACTACGAGTTGCTTATCGAAGGACTGAAAAGCTGTGCCGAATTCGCCTCAGTTCTTCAAGCAGGAAAATCAGATCTTATCTCCATTACTAGGAAGGAGTTTCTCGAAAAGAGAAGGAGAGTGGAATTCTATTCTATTGAAATTCACTTGATTAGGCGAGCAATAGATGCCACTTGCCGCAGATTTTTGCAGGAAGGTCTACATCGGTACAAGCAGAAGAAACTACCATGAGGAACAGAGAAAAAACAGTCAGAAAAAAGCCGTCAAAACATGTGGAAGTATACTGCCTCGCCGTCTGCGCTGAAAAACGAAGATAGGATCCCCAAAAGTTTCTGCCATAATATGGAATCAAAAATGAAAAGTTCTGCACCAACATTTTCCGTTCCACAATCCCCGCCACAGATCCCGAAATTCCCGCTGGAGAAAAACTACTGGAATTTCTTCCTCTGAACTTCGAGTTGCGATAGACAACGTGAGAAAAAGCACAACTCCTGGTCCACATTATATCATCTTTACCTTCTGTAGAGGTGGAAACTGCAGTTTGTGATTTATATTCTACCTCTAAAATGAAAAAATCCCAGACCAGTGAAAGACAACGAGCGCGATCGTCTTCCTCAGAAAGTTAACTGAAGAAATCTTAGCAAGTGTCATCCGATGTGCTTGTTGGATGCACGCTTCAAGCTCTACACGGAGAATATCATTGCGCGTATCAGTGACACTGGATGAGGTGCATACAGTTGACAAAGCAGGATTTCGACAGATATTGTGTTGCACGGGCAACATCTACAGTGTCCAGGGTCATTGAAGCTTGTGAGAATAGCGCCTACCTCTAGTCCTATTCTTTGCCAACTATGATAAAATGTCTGACAGCGACGTAATGAATACAGTCTTACCAGCGCTCGTCGACTAAGGAATAGACCAACTCCACAATAGAGCTCTATTTGACTAAAATCGAAACTACAGCTTTTCCACCAAGCTCTTACCAAGCCCATAAGAACTCGTGCCCGACAAGGCGACACAATATGGCCATAGCTGTTTAGTGCCGCGCTGCAGTGGACAAAATAACAAGGACGAACCTCTCGGCGTTGACCAATCCCTGAGGGATGCCTCATGCATTCTACTTCATTAAGCATCGTTTGGAGGTGACTTAATGCAGATCTGGCTTTACAACAACTCGCAGTGTCCTATCTATAAAAATGGCGCGTGTGGCGCACTGGTTGGAGGCACCACTGCGACACGCATGTGGAATCGATCCCTGCGTCCATGGCCCACCAAGCCTTCCATCCCTCTGGGGTCGACAAATTGGTACCAGACTTGTCTGGGAGGATAGAAGCACTGGCTCGATACATCGGCAACCCACCGCGAGTCATTCTAAAGGCCAGATATGCATTCAATCACCTCCAACGATAGTTAATGAAGTCGAATGCATGGCGCATCCCTCAGGGATTGATCAACGCCAAGAGCTCTATCCTTATCTTTTATCGATGCATCAGCCCAATTCTGCTATCCGTCTGATAGCAATTTACCGACCCCGAAGGGATTCAAGGCTTGGTGAGCCATGGGCGCGGACATCGATCACGTGTGTATTGCAGCGGCCTCTGATCACCGCTCTGTAGACGACCATTGTAGCGGATAATGACGTTAATCGATTGGGACGAGAAAGGCATACGTATTGATGGAAATTTTCTACCAAACTTTCGCTTCGCCAACGATTCGTCATCTTCTCAAGAAGGACCAACGATTCAGAGACAATGATCAGTGAGCTCAACGAAGCGGGGAAAAAGATCTGACTAAGCATAAATTGGAAGAACACCCATTCCATGAAAAACCCATGAGACGGAAGCAATCAGATCAAAGTGGATTGCTCATTGCGGAGACTATTTTGTACGTATACCTTAGGCGACCGTTGAATATGCAGAACAATATGAAGGAGTTAGACAAAAAACGAGAGCAGCTGGGTCGCATTCGGGCACCTCAAAGAAACTACCGACCAACTGAAGGGCTTCCGCGCTCACCTTTTTGATTCAACGGTCCTTCCAGCGCTCTGTTACGCTGCAGAGACGTGGGCTGATACATCTACCACGCCAAGCGCTTGAGCCATATCTTCCAAATATAACCAGCACACGCAATATCCAGCTAAAATGGGAAACTCTGATCATCGAAATCTATTTCAACTTCGTGACTTAAGAGAACACGCATCGGTAGCAGAACATAGATGGGTCGGTTATAGAACTGTAGAGTGGGCTCCAAAATGACGCAGACGTCCACAAGGACGGCCACCTACACGTCGGGTGGACTTGTTCGTAATCAATGTTACAAAGCTGTACCCGCAGCTGCAGTTATTTTATTTCACAGATCGCGGTATGAGACACGCACCCATGACCATGCTCGAATAAAATCACCAGCATGGACGACGATAGCGAGGGAAAGAAACGAATGGCAAATGTATGTACTGGGGTCAGCACAACTCCTAAAACCGATCATCCAAGTAAGTAAGTAAGCAAAGTTTTCGCTTTGAGGCTGGATATATTTTCACGTATTGCTTCCATTTTTAATGAATATTCGTTTGCATATACAGGTACTGTTCTTAACCACACCATGCACAAATTGCTGCTGCAGCGATATTTTAGTTATTTTTATAGATCTCCTTGATGCTAGGCACTTCAAGCTCTAGTCGTGGAGTGGGTGGTGCTTCTACAGACGACTAACACAGGTTTAACCAGAAACAAAAATGACTACGTAATATCTTTAGAGATAAATCTATTCAAAGGAATGGGTCCCCTGACTCATCTGCGCCGGACCGATGACGAAAAGACAACAATCAAGTGTTCGGAAGAAAATGGTGCAATTCAATGGTATTGG
>MQTX01000235.1:254212-279295 GCA_009735665.1 Angiostrongylus cantonensis | reverse complement strand
TATATATATATATATATACATAAGAAAAAGATACGGAAAATTTTGCACACTTTTCTTCCTTGATGAAGGACACCATACCGGATGACTTTCCAGTGGATCAACAAGAAGTTTCGATCCGAAAGCTTCTCTGAATATCTGCACCATTTCCTTCTGTTGTTGTTGGCACAGGTGATTTTCGATTGACAATACAACCGGATACGGCGACGTTTTGAAAGCGCACTCAGCGATGGCGGAGCAGACTGCCTGAAATTCATCTAATGAAATGAAACGCGAGCCTAGTTTTCATTTTTACCACTGACTTACACAACCATAGTCTATGTCGTAAAGAAATCTTTATTTTTTGTATCTTATTTAACTTATTCACATCTGCTCTGAAGTCCTGAGCACTTCCTGCTTTTGATTCGTTTCGTCAAACCTTTTTGCCGAAGAAGGGGTTCATACATTTCACATTTTCATAAGGCAGTTGTATGACAATCTTTGTTTTGTTCACAAATTTCGTTGAATGTTGGTTGAGCAGATTGTTCCTGAGTTCCGTTGGTCATGCTAGAGTGTTCCCAACTGAATTGGAGTGAGTGAACAGTTCCCAGAAAAAACCGGTAACAATTTCACCATCTCAGAAAGATGAGAGGTTTAGTGAGCGCGGTGTGGGTTCAAAGCAGCATCATGATCGTTAGGAACAGCATCACCACCACTGGCGCTACTGCCCCCTCATGAAAACAGTTCTATATCATAACATAGAAAGCAAGTTCGAAGTAAACAACTTTTTGTCTTACAGCAGAATTTATTGATTTCATCTGCATATTTCCCTCAGTCTCAATGAAAAGCTTGACGTCTTTAACTGAAAGACAACAGCATTATCAACACATCAAATTTAGCGCTATCGGCCCAAAATACAGATAATTCCAGGACCAACTTTCTTTTAACCTCGGCATTGTTCAATAACCTACGCGGTTTTTTTTTGATGGGCGAACAAGATGTTATTATAATACTTATTCACACACAATAGCTGATGTTTCTGCGGATTTGCGTTCAAAGAATGGAAATGTCAAACTGATATGCAATTTATTTAATGCTAACTTTTTATTTACTGCCTAGTACGCTTTTTCGCGGCAAGATATGACGCGAAATACAACCATGACGGAGCTGAGATATTTTCATAACTCCGGTCAGCAGGTGTCTGCGGTGGGGATGGAACACACTATTACCCTTTGCGTGGCCTAAAGCGTTCACCACCACACCATGCGAGTACTTCGTTTCGCCTCTCACTTAGCTAGTTCTACGTCCGGAGTTTTGCAAATATCTCAGCATCATTGCGTTTGTATTTGGCATCATACTTTGCTGTGAAAAATTGTAGTAGGCAGGAACTAAAAAGTTAGCATTGTGATTTCAACTACAACCTTAGCTCAACTGAGTTCATTGCCGATTTGGGCTCCCAGATCAATCCCATTGACGGATGATTTCTGATCGCACTGATCGATAGAACTTGCTGAGAAACAGGCGAAGCGAAGGACCCACATAGTGTGGTGAACGCGTAGCCTCAGGAAAGGGTAAAAATGCGTTCGATCCTTAGCAATCATCTGGGGTCCGGTGTTTTGCAAATATCTCAGCATCATTGTGGTTGCAATCAACTCACTCAAACACTCTCGTGACCTCATCGGGTAAAGGTCAACACATAGATTTTCAACAGTATAATAAACAGCTTTCTCAACACTTAATGCTTTGTAAAACTTCCAGTTATTTGATAGAGACCAGGCGCACATCAGTGAGGAATGTGCCTACAATTAGCCTGAGGAATGGCTCGAAAACACGCATCACAAGGAACACCACCATGCAGTTCATTAGTGGATTTCTGAAATTTACGTAAGGTTTATGTCCTCACTCATGTAAGATTCTGTGAGGCTGGTCTCCAACAAATATCAATAACGCCTACAAAGAACAAAATAAAAAAAAAGATAAAGCTCTCGGCGTTGATCAATCCCTGAGGGATGTGCCATGCATTCGACTTCATTAAGTTGGAGGTGATTGAATGCATATCTGGCCTTTACAATGACTCGCGATGGCCCGCCGATGTATTGAGCCAGTGCTGCTATCCTCCCAGACAAGTCTGGTACCAATTTGCCGACCCCGGAGGGATGGAAGGCTTGGTGGGGCATGGGCGCATTTCACGTGCGCGCCGCAGTGGCGCCTCCAACCACTGCGCCACACGCGCTCTACAAAGAACAAAACAATGTGTAAAATTCAAAACATCAGTTGGACTTCGATCCTGCGTTTGCCCCTTGCGTGGGCTCACGCGTCATCCACCACACCCACTGGGGCCCTTCTTTTTCTTTTCTTTGAGCCAGTTTTTAAACTCTAGCGCTGCAATAGCTTACTATGAGAATAAAAATTTAGTTGTTAACTTTTTATGCATTGAGGTTGCGAAAGTGTTTAACTGAGTACACTGCGTGTTAGTTTCACTTTTCCAGGTTATGAAAAGGAACTACCGAAACATGGTCTAGTTCTATACTGAGCGAATGCTGTAAGGTCAACCTCGTGTTTTCCGTCAAGAAAACAACGAATTATGAATCCAAGATGGTTTCCGCCATTCGTTTCCTCTTTGACTCATAAAATCACTTCATTTCAAATAAATATTATCTCTATCTTAAATGATAAATTTGGATGTAAGCGCTTCTAAGCCAAAATCTATGGCTTTCAACTGTTCACATTCTATTGAAATTAGTCTCTGTCTATAAATTTTTAACTAATTATTTATTCTTTATTCTGTATTCTGGTTTCGTCCCACAATGACGGTTCACAGTTGTTTACTTGATAACGGAAGATTAAGCGTCTTCATTTAAGCCGATAAGAGTCTTTGGAAATACATTTGATCACATTTTGGCGCTGCTGATATTTATAATACATTCAGAAAGCAATAAAACAATAAAATTGTAATATGCAATGTATGCAAGTGATCAGAAAGCACTATTTTATAAATAATACTTATATACATAATGTGTATATACAAATAAAAAGCGGAGAGAGCAGTGGTAGTGATGCTGATCATTACAAGCACGGTACGGGTTCGATGTAGTCCCAGGCTCAACAAGCCTTTCATCACCCGGAGTCAGGAAATTGGTACCGGACTTCTCCGAGAAAAAATCACTCTCTGTAATCCATGTGAAAATGCTCTAGTCCGATTATCTCAGCACTCCAAGAAGAATCGACTCGACTAGAATTCATCGAAACTTATGATGAAAGAAGGATCCTCAAGCAGCACCTGAAGCCAAATGTTAAAGTTGGAAGATCTTGCGGATAAGGGATTCGAGGAAACGGATCGTATATGAGAATAGCCGGAGTTCTGCACAGCAGACGTGAAGACGGGTATAAAATAAATAAAATTATATATACGTATACAAATATATATATAAGGTACCATTTTCACTTATGCGGTTTTAAGCCGCGTACAAAAGATGGAACCTGGGATTTTGTAAAATAACGAGAAGAGGAAAGAGAGAGAAAGAAAGAAGACGAAAAACAAAGGACTGGTGTTTCCCGGTGGGAAATATATCTCATGATATTTTTCACAACAGTGTTCTTTGTAATTTTTCCGTCATTAATATTGCGCTAAATAGGAATGTCCTTTTTCTACTACTTTTCTTCCGTTCAGCTGTTCAAGTTAAGCTTTCTTACATCACAGCAGAATCAGAAAAAATTCCCTTACCACTTTTTATGTTTCTTGTTCTTTTGTTTTAGGGCTCTTCTCGCACATCTACTCTACCGATCCTACCACTTCTTGCAGTCGATTCATTTCCTCGTATTCCATCCACGATGGTGTTCCAACTTATTGTGGGTGGCTTCGGCTTATACTTGAGGATTATCCTTACCATTAATGTCGTTGAATGCTGGTCAATTCGAGTCTCCTTAGATGCTTGGAATAGCCGAGAAAGAACGTTCCCACTTGGACTGCAAGCACTTTTTCTCCCGAACAATTCCGGTACCAATTTCCTTACCATGGAGCTATGGAGACGGTTGGCAAGCTCTGAGTGGTATCGGACCAACAACTTCCTTACCATGGAGCTATGGAGACGGTTGGCAAGCTCTGAGTGGGATCGGACCAACAACGCGCTCGTGATAATCGGCATCACTACCACCGAGCTTCCACAAAATGGAAGCCTAAAGCTTTATAAGATCTTAGGCTATCCAATAAGAGATATCAGAGAGATGTAAGTAATTTGACTCGATTTTGCTCACCTATACTCAGAAAAAGTATAGTCACATCTTATCCAGAGCATAAATCAAACCTATTAATCCATAAAGCAAACAACATCTGACCTTTAACGGGATCTCGTTCATCCGCATAACTGCCGACGGTCCATGAGTGACGACTGGCCCGTCAGATCCATCCCAACAATCCAATTCGACACATCTACATCCAGAAAGAAGTACCTGGAACTGTTTTAAATTTTATGAATCAGCGTCATGCACCACTTTTGCTAAATCTAAAGCCTTGTGCTCTTTAAACAAAAGAAAAAGACAAAAATACTACAACATTCGCAGTTCTACTAGGATTCCACGTGATGTGAGCGGCATCAAAAGTAGCTGCCTTTAATGATACAAAGAACGGAACTTTTGCAGAAGAACAGAAATCAACGTCAAGCATAGATTGAGGAAACAATGACGTTTTGGGAACAACGAACGTGCTACAGAAAAAACCTGTTGTTGGCTTCGTTTACTCCAATCCCAGAATCGTTTAAACCTATCGTGTTGTAAGGGATGTACCACCGTTATTAATCAGTCGGTTCACTAATCACAGGGATTTCTACTACCACAATAATTGTTGCTATTCTGAGAGAAGCTCAGCAGAAAGAAAGCAAACCTCTTTCTGTAAAGACCTCAGAATGCCTTAGCACTGCTTTCTTCTACCTCAAAGAAAAACTGGGCTTGATCAACACTCAGCACAAAAAGTAGAAGAGCAGCAAGTCTTCATTTCGCAACTGAACGCGCATAGGAACAACACGACGACTGAGCGAATGGAAAAAGTGCTTGGACGCGAGCCACATCTGATGAGACGGGCCGTGCAAGTAAATAACTATCTACTTACTACGTAACTACCTATGCTTTCTAAACGACAAGAAATAAACGTTATAGATAGAAAAATAACGAAATAAGTAACTCCGTCTTGACATGCCTGCCTGTATATCTCAACATCTGCAATTGCTTCCTTATGACTAGACGATGGAAACAGTTGCGCACCTCTGACTTGTAGACCTGAAGAATAACTTATTTGGAGAAAATCAATTGGAATAACTTTATTTCCATTCTCCTTTTAACAAAATCATAAGTCCCTTCACTAACTGAACGTTCACAGAGTGAGTAGATTTCAATGTCTCTTCTACGAACACACTTTTACTCACCCGTACAGTAAGTATTATGCGATGAATTGATGAAGTAATGAGGCAGCGGCTCGTGCATCGTATCGGCCACTGGATGTTAGTGAAAATTAATTAGAGAAACAAAAGAGAGAAAAGAACAAAGAAAACGTGCTAAAAATTTGGCTATATAAATTGGAAGTGTTTGAAACCTTCAGTTTCTGTGCTAATAGGTAGCACTATCTATATAACCACAACGATGCTGAGATATTTCCAAAACTTGGACCCAGTCTCAGATCGAACCACGATTACCCTTTCCGTGAATTTGTGTATTACACACTGCGCTACTAAGGCCCTTGTTTTGCCTTCCTCTCAGCTGGTTTTCTCCCTACGCTGCCATCAGCAATCACCCCCGCCAGGGATTGATCTGGGGAGCGCAAATTGGCATTGAACCCAGATAACCTGAGGCTGTAGGCGAAATCACAATGTCAACCTTTTATTTGTTGTCTATAATAATTTTATACAGGAGCCACCGAAAAGGGTAATCGTGGTTTGAACTGGCTCGACACCCAAGTTTTGCGAATATCTCAGCACCATTGTGGTTGAATTTCACATCGTACCCTGCCGTGAAAAACAAGGGTAGGCGGAAAATAAAAATACAAATACAAACAAATAAAAGGTTTACTATCTGCATAGTTCCCAGGATCGACTTTTATTAACCTCGGCACTGGATTATAACTGCGTTTTCTTGATTAACTTAACAGTCGCGAAGTTGTTATACAGCACACATTTACTTCCTTCCAAAAACACATATAACACACAGTAGCTGACGTTTCGTCAGCATCGCATTCTTCAGAGTCTGGAAGGGTACACTGATGCGCAATTTACTACGCCAAACGCTTCAATAGCACTTGCGAAAAGACGAAAAGCTATATGGTAATCGCGTGATCAACAGCTTCTCGAGAAACCCAGCGTTTTTTACGTGTCCTCCACCGAGGAAGAACAGCTCAACATGAAGGAATGCCTAGAGGTCATGCGAGCTATTTGCTCCATATCCTCGCACCAATTTCTGAAGTGGGATGGTACGGTCATCTAACATATGCAACTACAATCATCTGTTCTAATTTTTCTCATTGGAATTCACGAAAAAAGCAGTGTTTCGAGGAGCTGTTGATCATGTGATTACCATAGAGTTTTTCGTCTTTTTGTAGGTGTTATTGAAGCGTTTGGCCTAGTAAATTGTATATCAGTATACTATTCCGGGCTCTGAAAAAGGCCACACTGTCGAAACGCCGGCTATTGTTGTGTTGTACGTGTTCTTTGTATGGAACTGAACGTATTCTGTATGACAACCTCCCGATTGCTGAACAAGAAAACGACACCGTATAAGCAATACTGACATGTCATTACCTAAATATTAAAATAGAACTGGTTTAAAAACATGAAAAAAGACAGAAAAAAGGGCTAGATTTTAGTTTAAATAAATCAACCTAACAACCACAAAAAGCAGAGACTTAAAATTTATGAAAGAAAAAGAAAAAAGGGAAAGAAAGGAAAGGAAAGGAAAGGAAAGGAAAAGAGTTGATGACCAGATTTTTCTCAATGACCGAAATCTCTCCATGAAGTTCATTCATAAGTACTCATTTATCTATAACAAATGGAAATTCCATTCACATGTGAGAAATCGAGAAATCTTATTAATATCAACGCCTTTTCGAAGAGCTTCTGCCGAATGCCGATGTATCAATACAGTTCTTACCTTGATCTTGGGTGATATTCGGTGAGTCGATACAGTAATCGCTCCAAAGGTAGTGAACGAAAGTCTCGAACGAAATATCGTTTCCTAAATTGGTTCCCACTTTGCTTGTTCTTGTTTCCACTCATTTTTCTTGGCTCTCTTCAGTTACTCTTTCTTCTGTGATAAGGGCGAGTGTCGCGCAGTGGTTGGAGGCGCCACTGCGACAAGCACGTGGAATCGATTCCTGCGCCCATGGCCCACCAAGCCTTTCATCCCTCCGGGATCGGCAAATTGGTACCAGACTCGTCTGGGAGAATAGCAGCACTGGCTCGATATATCGGCAGGCCACCGCGAGTCATTGTAAAGGCCAGATATGCATTCAATCAGCTCCAACGATACTTAATGAAGTCGAATGCATGGAGCATCCCTCAGGGATTGATAAACGCCGAGAGCTTTATCCTTTATCCTTGTATCTGTGATAGGGGAATCCGAAATGCCACATTGCGAAATCATGCATGTTCACTGCAGTACACTTAAAAATTCCTTTAATTCTTTAAAGAAAAGCTCATCAATGAATAAAATGAAATCAATTCCTATGTTTATGTTTAGATTTAAAGAATGTTATAATCAATAGTTCATGCTACATCGCCGATTACAGTTCTTTCACTAAACAAAACGCTACTGTAAAGTGCGTACATCCATTAAGTCATTTTCTTAAGCATCCAATATTTTTTTTTTTACTAATCCTTCCTAAACTACTATATAAGCAACTGTCGCATAGTAAAGGATAAAGGATAAAGCTCGGCGTTGATCAATCCCTGAGTGATGCGCCATGCATTCGACTTCATTAAGTATCGTTGAAGGTGATTGAATGCATATCTGGCCTTTACAATGACTCGCGGTGGCCTGCCGATGTATCGAGCCAGTGCTGCTATCCTCCCAGACAAGTCTGGTACCAATTTGCAGACCCCGGAGGGATGGAAGGCAGAGATCGAGGGAGCCCTCTGTGTCGCATACTACGAAGAGAAATCTTGAAACTGAAGTTTAGTGGGCAACTCAGTTATACGAAAAAATGGTATCTGTAGAAAACATTTTACAGTAAAGAGACAGCTGTAAATAATAGATGGGAAATGCTTGCCTGGTGGGCAGCCGATCTTCTTCAGTAGGATTTCCATCGCCATTTCACTTACTGGCGGATAAAGCGATTCATTCAGTCGAGGATCACGTTGGAAAGTCTGCAGTACGCGGAGGAACTTCTTCCGAGAAATCGATTTCTTTCCGTTATCACATCTGAAATTTCTGGAAGCTTTCGGGATCTGGAAAATCGTCCGACATCAACGTCAGAGCACAGATTTCGAGTTTTCTAAGCCAATTCTATAGACGATCGATATGTCGAGGTTGATGGTAAAGAGATTTATTATTCATTTTCATCTCACAATTATTCAAGCCCTTCTACTTCTTTTCGTCTCACTTTGCATTTCTATAGAAAAAAAACCGTTTATCATAATTTGATACATAAAAGTTTACATCGATTGCTCACCTTTCCCGAATCGCGGACTAACCGAAGTCTTTTTGTAGTGAATAGTATGAGATTATTCATGCACTGTTTCTGCTCTAAGCACAAAATAATCATATTACACATTTGTGACGACGTGGACTTATTCCAGTGAACTTTTTCACTAAGCTATTCTCTGAGAAGTTTTTCGCCATATTTTTTATATCCATTTGTAGGACGCTTTAGCGACGTGTGCTGAAAAGCGCTACTAGACCTGTTGGTGATGGCGGAGTGCGAGAAGGGATGAGTGGTAGTGCGGCTGACTAATGCACCACAAATGAGCAACAAACAAATAGAAGAATCTATACAGCTCTTCGAAACCTCACTTCAATCGTCACGTTTCACCCATTAACAGAAATCAAGAGACCGACTTTCTATAAACCTCTGCATAGATAGTTGATATATTTATTCATATGATCTTGTAAACTGATATTCTTTAGCTGATGTGAGGTTGGCATAGGTCTTCGTTGTCGTTGTTGTTTTGTTGGTGTTGTTGGTCGATGGCTGACGTTTCGACGATTTCGCCTTCCTCAGAGCCGTGGTGCTACGAGTGGGATTTCCAAACACCAACAACACAAACAAAAACAACAACGATAGCGAAGACCTATACCAACCTCGCATCAGCTAAAGAAGACCAGTTTATAAGACCATATAAATAAATACATTACAGAACTGTTCCCACAAGATGTCTCTATGGAACAAATACAAAAGTTTGACTCCAGCAGCGAATACCTGCCTTTTGTATCGACAGAGTAGCAAAAGACTTACTGTTAGAGAGAGAACTTGTTATGCTTCTGAAAGATACAAGGGAAGAGAACAGTTGATGCATATTTAGTGCAATGCAGTTCACAACAAATCAAGAACATTTTAAAACACTCGCATTCGGTCGCGAATGCTTTGAAATACTGCGTGTGAATGAAGGTGCTGAAAACCTAGCGGGAACGTGCAGAACAAAACCACAGCGGATGAAATCTTTTGGAGACCACAATGACGTTTACTGTATAAAAGTGTGGTGGTGAAGTATAGAAGTGTGGTGGTGAAGCTTACGAGCCATAGGCTAACAACAGAGAGGAAAAATACTGAAAGTTTCGTGAAATCGAAAAGCGATTAGTCTAGAAATATTTACGTCAACTCATTGCGTTGCCAATTTTACTTCATTTTAAATAGTACTAAAAAGTAGTCTTGAAACAAACAAAGGAGCGCTTACAGTTCTTCAAACACTGATTTTAGTCCTCGCGCTTCACCCATTGACAAAATTGTCTCCACAAGGCTTCTATCACTCATTTTACTTTTGATATACGTATTTCCCTGAAAAATTAAAAGGCCGTTAAAAATAAACCTCTTAAGGGGCATTCCATTCCAATAAAAGCCAAAATTTAGGCGATTTCGTAATATTTCAAGACAAAAAAACCCACTTACCTCCACCGAGTTGGAACGAAATCTTGTCAACGTGACACTGGAGATGGAATCCATGATACTAGGAGCAAGAGCAGCTTTTATGCTTAAACAATGAAGGACAAGTACTTGGGAACAATTCGTCTCAAAACAATTTTTTGCGAAAATCGGGTATATAGTTTCTAGTTAAGCCGTCTCTTTTAAGCACCACTGAAGCACTAATTACTAGGTCACGTTTATAAGAGTGGTTAGAGATGATCTATAAGGAACATGCAGCCGCTGGTTCGACTTCACCTCTCAAGCTAACGAAACCCTTCATCTCGCCAGGTTCCACAAAATAGTACCGTATTATTCTGCAGGAATAGGAACTTTGCCTTTCTAGATCATTATGCAACTAGAAGGTGTTGTATAGCTTAATAGTTCAAATATGCATCTGATCACCTGCATGATGCTCGACGGAGTCGATTGCATTTCGCGCCCGCCAAGGATTGGTTAGCACCAGAAGCTTTTCTCTTTACATTTCTGACTCATTTCACAAGCTCTCTAATAAGTTATTGCCTACCTTAGCAAAATGAAATGTAGCCAAAGCATTTTCGTAATTTTTAAGTTGTTCCTGTTCCAACATTACAGTTACTGTCTATTATTTTCTTCATGGTAGGGTGAAATACAAACGCAATGGTGCCAAGATATTACCTTCGGAAAAGGTAGAGGGAAGGGAAAGGGTCAAACGTTCGAATTTCACCTGGAGTTGGAGTTTTACTCATATTTCAGCGCTATTACGGTTCTATCGTTGTCTTCAAAAAAACAAAAAGCAGTATGGTCAAACGTTCAACATCGTTTGCTAAATCTCCTCTCCATGTATCCCTTCGATTCATAGTATGACTGCAAATTTTCCGCATGGCGCAACCATTTCGTGAACTTATGCTCAACGTACCCCATAGTGAACTTGCACATAGCTGGTTAACAGACGACGTGTAGGCAAGGAAATGACTAGCGATATCTACTATTTCAACTTTTTTCCACTCCTAGCAAAGGGAAATAGTTAAACTCACTGTTCAATAGAAAATACTGTAGCTCCGGCCGCGTACCATAAAGGTGCCAGGTTTTTCCGTATGTGGTACAAAACACCGAAATGGCGCCGTCGGATCGTCATCGACAGATGAAACAGAAATTCTGTCCACGTTCTCAAATTCTTCTTTAAATAATTATGTTTCTTATAAAAACACAACGCTCTTTTGCTCTACAGAACTGATGCCTTTTCTTCCTTTACACCTACCGAATTATCCTCCAGATAGATAAAAGTGGTAAAATTTGGATGAATAAAATCAACATTCTCAACAACGGTCATCAACGACTCAACGCTATTGTAGATTTCTTTCATTGCTACCTGAAAAACTACATAATCACTATTTCCTTGAACAATCAATTAGTATGAAAGTCTCGCCATCTGATAAGGATTTTTTGTCCTTATTTCATTCCATTTGATCCGCTATCACGTCTACTGTGTGGATCCCAGCACTTCTCATATTCGATTCGTTTCCTCGCAGCCATTTTACACGAAGATCCTCCACCTTTTACGTGTGGCTTCCGTTATCGCTTGAGGATTTCCATTTCATCCTGAATATCGTAGAGTGCTAAGATAGCCAAGCTTGAGCATTTCCATTTGGATTGCAGAGAGTGATTTCTTTTCTCAAATAAATCCGGGACCAATTTGCCGACACTGAAGGGATGAGTGGCTTGGTTAGCCCGGAGCGGGATCGAGCTAGCACTATGTTCGTGATGACGGACATTACTACCACTGTGCTACCCGCCCCCTATTAGATATTTTCGAACAATAAAATTACGTATGGACGAAATAGGAAGTGCATAAGACTGTTTTTAAGAAGTTTTAGAGTATATGTGAAAAAATGGTTAAATAACATTTTAACAATATTCATCTGTTCTACAATTTCGGCATCTACTGCGGAACTATATGTACATCTGAACAGTTCTGCATCTGATTTGCCTTGTCGAAATAATATAAACTGCGCTTTACCATTGGAAACCACATCATTCATGTAAGTGCCGGAGGATATGAAATGAATGAGATCAACACCTCAGGTCAATAAGAACCATTTGATTTTCAGTAACATTATGTTATTGCGGGGGGTGGACAGCACAGTGGTAGTGATGTCCGTCACCACGAATATGATACTAGTTCGATTCCGCTCCGGGGCAACCAAGCCTCTCATCCTTCCGGGCTCGGAAAATTGGTACCGGGCTTGTCTGGGAAGAATCACTCTCTGCAATCCAACTGGGAATACTCCCACCCTGCTATCTCACGATTCCCGGGAGAATTGCTCCACGAGCATTCTACGACATTCAAGATGAAATGAAAATCCTCAAGAAGCAACCGAAGATACACGTAAAAGTTGGAAGATCTTCGTGAACAGTGGATGCAGGGAAACGAATCGAATTTGAGAAGTGCTGTGATCCAGTAGACTAGTAGACGTGAAACGGGTGATGTAAAATAGAATAAAATATGTTCTGGAAAGACTTTGAAGAGCATAGGATGCAATTTTTCCATCGAATTTTATTCAAGTGACGTACGTACGTAATTGGCAGCCGCTTGTTTGCCAGTCCTCACATCAACGATATCTTGGATAAAGATATAGTTGGGTGTGTGCCCTATCTGAACACAGGAGTTTTGCGAATAACTCAGCACTGTTGTGATTATATTTCACATCATACTCTGCCATGAAAGAAGAACAGGCAGTAAATAAGAAGCGATTACAAAACAATATACTTTTGAACGAGACGAAAACCCTCTTCGAAAGCACGTTACGTCCTCCGCAAGCTAATGACACTCTCAGCCCAAAAGATCACCTAACACGCGATACTGCTTCGAGATTCTTATTCTTTCCGAATGACTACCTAGAGACATTTTAGAAAAGAGAAATCATTTCTTTATGTAGGCATTTTGCCGTCTCAGCTTCTCAAAAGCTTCAAAATCATTCTTTAATGTAAGCACTATCTATGGAACAAGGACTGACTACAACACAAGAATAACTTATCGGCCTCACTCAGAAGCAGCACACTACAAAATCTTATTTTCAAAGCGAATGCTAAGGGAATGGCTTGAACTCGTATCAATAACCATCTAGCTCCATCAATTTCCAGGATTCGAGCTCACGATCTACCAAAGAGCAAGAAAAAATTCAAAAGTCAAAAGAAAATCGTTAGAAAAATCATAGCCTACTCGTGGCATCCAAAACAGAATGTGTCCATTTGGATCGATCCGTAATGTCACGGTTTTCGGACAGAGAATTGCCTTTGGAGAGTCCTGGAAAGTGATTTTTGTTCTTGGAAACGAATTTTTACAAATCGTTTCTCTTCTGAATTTCATCGAAACTGCAACTTCACTCTAATATCAACTAGCTTGTACCCTCGATAGATGAATCACTACTTTTCACGAAAAATAATGTCATAGTAGAATTTTCGTTTAACTGGTATTATGTTACAAGTTGTTCATAACGCCAATTTTACCGATCGATTGTCGAGCAGTAAGAATTTGCTGCCTTTTATAAAAAATGACGGTACAATAGGAATATCAGTTGAAGCCATCTGGTTTTGCACGATCCAAGTATTCAGAACTAACAAGCACCTAAAAGTACGTGTTTTGAAAAAACAGCTCAGGTTGTTTAGTGAGCTGTTCGGTTAAAAATGAGACCTCAGTAAGGACAATATAGCGAGGAGTTACAATAAACAGATATCGAACACAGGGAAAACCTTATTGATATCGATATTGATTCGATAGAAAAAAAAGGCTAGCATTGTGATTTCGACTGCAGCCTTAGCTCAACTGAGTTCATGGCCGATTCGGGCTCACCAGATCAATCCAATTGACGGGTGATTGCTGATCGGACTGATCGATAGAACTGGCTGAGAGACAGGCGAATCGCAGAACCCGCATGGTGTGGTGAACGCGTCAGCCCCCGGAAAGAGTAATAGCGCGTTTCATCCCCACCGCAGACACCAGCGATCCGGAGTATCGCAAATATCACAGCATCACTGTGGTTGTATTTTGCATTATATCTTGTAGTGAAAAATTATGGTAGGCAGCAAATAAAAAAAATCATCGATATTGTTAGTTTAAGTCGGTTGGGGCAGTGGATGGAGGCGCAACTGCGACAGACACGTGAAATCGATCCCACCGCCCATGGCTCACCAAGCCTTCCATCCCTCCGGAGTCGGCGAATTGCTGCCAGACTTCTTTGGGAGGATAGCAGTACTGGCTCGATACATCGGTAGGCCACCGCAAGTTATTATGAAGGCCAGATATGCATTCAATCGCCTCCAACGATACTTAATGAAGTTCAATGCATGGCGCATCCCTCAGGGATTGAATTCAACGCCGAGAGCTCTATCCTTTATCCTTTTTAGTGTAAGTCAATTGACATAAAAAGAAACCTGTAGTGTAAAGAAACATATTCACAAATTTCTAATGAGCTTTTAATGTTTTTGTTGCTTTCAAAATGTCAACGGAAAAGTGAACAAAAATGTCTACCGCTTCGATAGTCATAAACTAACGGATTAAGGACTAACGGTGCCGAAGAAGACTGTTAATACAGACAGACATTGAAAGCGATAAGGATGTTTGATAAGCATCATGAGGAAATGTTGGAAGGAAAAGCAGTTGAGGGTGATAGCGGAATCAACATTGATTTCCTTCAATTCATTCACTAAATATGTAGCTCTTGTTCACAAATACAATTGTAATATTTAGTAAAAATAAAGGGAAAACCGAGAAAAATTCGAAGACCGATTACGCGCGAATTTTCATGGACCATAGTGCTTCTAAGTTCCAGTGTGAACAGTAAAAAAAACGATGAGATCGTTTCAATAGCGGCCTTTAAGGTTCGCTAACAAAGTTTCACTGGCAGCGATAAAAATAAAGTGAGTCATTTGAAGAAACAACCCAACAAGGCATATCAAAGAATGTTATCACCGGCACTTTTTGTTTACATTCGTACAATTCCAAAGCAAGACGTACCTAAATGTTGCCGATGAAACGTGGCGAAAAACAACCTGACCATCAATCACAGGCTTTTTTCTGGTGTTTTTACTCCTTTGATCTGTTTTTTATTATCCAAATAGCGGTGTCGAGCATCCCCATCTGACCATTAAAAGGATATTAGCTCTAGTAAACTACTAAATCCCTTCGGTAGTGTTCTTTACTACTGCGTTTCAAGCCTCGACCTTTTACTTTGAAAAGAATTTTCGGCTTTTGTATCTATTCTATGCTTACCTACTTGGGTACATCGATGACCCGTCTTCACTGGTAGTGCGGATTCCAGCATAATTTCCACTCGTTTCTCCCTCGTGCATTTGTCATCCATGCTGTCATCATCCTGCTCCGCACATGGTGACGTCCACAAGGCTCATTCCGTAATCAAGAAATCGTTGTCATCTGCGGGTGCAGATGGTTGACGTTAGCCACGAACACGTACGCTCATTGTTTAAGTGGTTTTCTAAGAGTATGCTACCTTTTCCTTGAGGCTCACCCCACTGTTCTTTTCGTCCGTCATCTTTTCCTCATATTATGTAACCAGCCCTTCTGTGTTTCGCTATCGATGTATTTTCTTTTCGATCCTTCATGAACAGGGTGTTCGTCCTCTTTATGCGCAGTGCAACCTTTTCTCCCGCTTCACTGACTTAAATGATTATCGTGTTTGCTTCAAGAACACGACGATGTCTATCCTCGAAACGAAGATTTGATAGCAGTTTTCCTCAAATACGCATGCTCATCTCATTCTAATCGAGTAACTTCACTATGCACTGCAGTGAGGCAGTAAACAGCTTTGTCTATATTCTATCATCTTGTTGAACCTCTTTCCTTGTGGATGAATACTAAAAAGTTGAAAATTAGTGCTGGAGTCCCAGTTTTAGACGGCTAGTTGTAGTACGCAGACGGAGCCATTTCTTCGTCGACGAGAGCTGATAGGATTTCATTTGCCACGGCGGTGTCAAATGCTTTCTTGTAGACGAATGGTGCTCTCGACAGGCTTCTGTGGCACGAACATGGCTTGGATGTGGTACATGCAACAAAATTTTTGTGGAATTTTTCGCTCAACTGATGGTGCCTAATCCATTTTCTTCGACATGCACAAAAAATGTTCTTCGTGAACAGCTTGTAGAGTACTCACAGCAAGCATATTGGACGACAACTACGAAAATCCCTCCAGTTGACTTTCTTAGACAGCATGACCGTGTGCGAGGTCCCCCACTGGTTTGGAATTCTCCCTTACTAAAATTTGGATCAAATGTGACTTCCGAAAAGCTCATATAATTTGGGAGTTCCAGCCTTAAAAAAAATTGGGGGTAATATTATGGAGTTCTTAAGATTTGGATTTCATAGTGCTTTCCATCAAACTCCAACTTCAGAGGATAGAATACCGAAAGGTTTTTGACCAGCGGTAATTTCGGCTTCCGAGACGGAGACTGTAGAGCGAAAAACATCAGTATAGAATCTTCCAGTTAGCGATTTCATATCATGATAAAGTTCAGTGATAGTCCCATCTTCGTTCATCAACGCGAATAGCCGAACATTTTAGTCACAAAGATCCCGACAGCACCTCTTCAGACTGGATCGTTTCTGAGCTGCTTCCAATAGCCTTTTCTGCCTCTAGCGATAAAAATAACTCAGCAAAGTTCTACAGTTTGCATTCATTATCGCCCATATTGGGTGTATCACTGCAGGAACAGGCTTCAATTTCCTTCTTTTTTCGAGTTACACTATAATAATAACGGCGGTGCTGTCCTAACTAGCTGTTTGAGAAACCGAAGCCTTCGGCGCAAGTTCATAGTCTTTCGACAAACACATCGTGGTCTCGGTTTGGTCCTGCTTTATCTGCCAGTCGTATTAGGGTGATCTCTTTGAGAATAGTCTCGTCGTACATGAATCATTTTGTTTCTCCAAGATGATTATAAGAGTTCATTCCCAACTCATGGATAAATCGAATTTCGCTAGGAGAGGATGGCGATCAGCTCCAGTACAGGACCTAGGGACCACTGACCTGTTAAAGAGGCACTATTTTCTATTCCTGAGGATATGAGCAGTTCTTTTCTTGTTCAGCAGTCGTGAATTTGTTAAACAGCATACATTTACTTCCATAGAAAAACACACAATACAATACAACACAACAGTAGCTGACGTTTCGGCAGTATCGCCTTCTTCAGAGTCTGTAAGGGTATACTGATATACAATTTATTAGGCCAAACACTTCAATAACACTTACAAAAAGACGAAAAACTTCATGGCAATTACATGATCAACAGCTTCTCGAAAAACTCACCGCGGTTTACGTGGCTTCCAATGAGGAAGGTTAGAACAGCAGATTATAGTCGCATATGGTTGATGATTGCACCACCCCACATCAGAAATTGATCCGAAAATACGGGGCCAGGTCGCATGTGACCTCTGAGCATTCCTTCCTGCTATTCTTTGTGGGGTTCTTGGTATTCATCCAAAAAGCCTCAACAAGCTTGCGCGTTGGTGTCTTACTCTCCTGTGCCAGGATATTGACTTTAACTGCAAAGTCGTCTCCGCTATGCTTTTGTATCCTATGCGGGCCTAATGGAATACTTTTTCCTACTTTTCGTTTGCCATCTAGGTGTTCTTTTATACTGATACACAAGGGGATGTCCGTTTCGCCAATATATTAATCTCCGCAATAATTGCAAGAGATCAGGTATATCAGGTTGATCAGGTTTTTGGCAGCAACACAATGGCATACTTGGCTGGTGTTCTCATGAGCACGAGTTTAATTCTGGGTACCGGGTCCTTTAACAATAATAATGCCAATAGGAGTAGTGGTCAATGATGGGTAAAGGGTAATGCATCGCATGTAGACAAATTTTTTACGAATACGCTGCGCATTCGTGGGCATTAAACAACGAAGAAGTGATTCATAAAGGAGTTCCATGCGCTGAATTTTTGATGTCACTTCCATAGCAAGTTAACCTAGAACACTTGCCTCTTAAAAAAAAAACACTGAGGATAGTAGATGCTTCAGCAAATCAGCATTTAAACTCTCGCACACAAAGGAATCATCATGAGTCCCGGATTCTTAAACTGCTATGAAACCACGAAGTCATATATAAACAGAAAAACTTCGATACATCCGTGTCAGTGTAACGATGTAGGTCTTAAAACAGAAGCCTACGAATGTCTTGATCGCCACGACGATTGGTTCTTCTTCCTTTTGTTATGAATATCATGAATGTAGTTGGAGAATGAAATAAGTAGAAATAACTATGCTGCTAAAGTAACGTTAAATGAAAACCGTTGCTCTCACTTTTTAGCTGCTCTGAGACAACGAGCACATCGTCGCCGCCGAGAACAACTCCGCAAACTGTAATAAGGTACGGTACAGCACGACATTAGCACCCTTTCCTGCCGATCCTTGTGTTCCTTCAAGACAGTGAGAGTAGTGGATCGCTTCAGAGCAAAACCTAGAAACGACGTATCATAGCTTGTTCATTCTTACACAAAAACGGTTAAGCTATTCAACAAATAAATATAACTAGGCATTTTTTACCATTAACACTATCTTGTCATTTCAAGATAACTTCAAACAACTGAATACGTTTTTATCTAACAATTATGAAGATAATGAAGATATTTCCTTCAATATCAAAACCTTGAGCCCGTGTGGCGCAGTGGTCGGAGGCACTGTGCGACACACACTTGAAATCGATCCCTGTGCCCATGGTCCACCAAGCCTTCCATAAAATTGGGGTCAGCAAATTAGTACCAGACTTCTCTAGAAGGACAACAGCACTGGTTCGATACATCGGTAGGTCATTGCGAGTCATTGTAAAGTCCAGATATGCATTCAATCACTTTTTGAAAATGCTCTTTAATCGAATACACTTTGCCACGATTCTTCCATGTCCTTCACTTTAACGAATAACAACTGGTGGGTGCTAGCATACTTATGGTTGTATTTCACATAATAACTTGTCGCCAAGAGTTAATAGACAGTAAATAAAAAGTTGAGCATTGTTAGAGATGAAATCTGTTTTGTAGTAAAGTACATCATACTTCTGAGCTTTGACGAGAAGTTCAAAAAGAGAAATTAGTCAGTACACACAAGGAATCCAAGCTTTCCACGTTCTCGAGTCGTCAGACTGATATCAGAGTCGTAGGAGAAAATTTCCTCTGATCTTCAGAGGCCGACAATGCTGTTTAGATTAGGTAATGCTTTGGTGGAGCTATTCCAAAGTGCTAGTGGAAATCATCTCAAACTGCATTCAAACACTCACTGGAAGTCTTTTCTAAAACAATGATAAAGCCTTTTTACACAAAGCGTTTGGCACTGTTCATCACAGATGGATGCGCTATGAATTCGACTTCGTCAGATACTTTTAGAGATGACCGAATGCGCATTTAGCCCAACAATGAAGAATTACCAATACACGAGTCAGTGGTTCTATCTCATTGACCATTCTGGTGTGGGCTTGAAACAATGGAAAGTGTAATGAGTTCGGGGCGTGGTATCGAACCAACGAACACGTGAGTAGGAAAAGGAATCTCTAGCTAATGGGTGGCTTACACATGCCATTATTTGTATAATTTTGCTAATTCTGTAGAAGCAACATTTCTATGGTTTACGTAGCTGACAGTATCTGACATTTTATAACTTTGTGCTAGCCTAATAAATATGCATTGTAAAGTTTTGTACCATATATCTTTACATCTTTTCATTAAGATCAGTAATTCAGCGATTACGATATTGTCCCATTTCATTCAGGAGAATGCGGGTGAATGGCATGTGATTAAAAATGTAGTGCATTAGTGGAAAATTGATTATACCAAGATGATTGTTCATTGTAAACGGATGATCTGAGCTCAAGTTGAGTCTGAAGTCGTAAGAAACACCTTCAGATTCTGCGCGGCTCAAAGGTTCACTCTGGTAGAAGTACAGCATTTTCATCTTCACCATTAGTTCCATAGATCACTAAATAGAGCAAATGCCAGTGACTTTCTTTCGTCTCTGACACATTCGGAAGTGGACAAAACGCATTCGAGAAGCACTGAAGTCTTCAACGATTTTTTGTAAGATCGCTTATTTTCTTTTTGTTAGTGAGAAAAAGACCGGGACGGATGGAGGCCGCAACGCTGATAGCCAAAAACACTAGAGATCTATTGAGGAACGCCGTCGTGTCCTGCTGGACGAGCTCTCGCTTCCTCAATTGCGTTCACCTTGGTTTTACCGTGACGCAAAAACAGTGAAAGAAGTGCGTTTTATGAGCTCAAGCAAAAACGCAATCTAACCTTGGTGGAAACCTGTTATTTTTTAGGCAATGTCTTTAAGGTTCTAGTGGTTTTTGTCTGACTTGGTAATGTTTTCTGTGCTCTGAGATTTATCGGTTGAACTTTAAACAGGGCCACTGTTTTCGCAGCAATGCCTTGTCAAGGGCTCGTGTGGCGCAGTCTTTGGAGGCGCCACTGCAGCGCGCACGTGAAATGCGCCCATGGCCCACAAAGCCTTCCATCCCTCCGAGGTCGGCAAATTGGTACCAGACTTGTCTGGGAGGATAGCAGCACTGGCTCGATACATCGGCAGGCCACCGCGAGTCATTGTAAAGGCCAGATATGCATTCACTCACCTCCAACGATACTTAATGAAGTCGAATGCATGGCGCATCCCTCAAGGATTGATCAACGCCGAGTGCTTTATCTTTTTTTTATGTGGTGTCATATCTCAATGGCAGTTTGTGAATGACGAAACATCTTGAAAACATACCACATGTCCAGAAAATAAAAACTGCATTGCGAGCGGACCCTTATCTTTGAATTTTTCCTTGTCTAATTGTGCGCTATCTATTTCATCAGCTTCCTAAGTTTCTTTTAATTGTGTTTATGCTAAATTTGATGAACCGATTTCTATTAGGCAAAAGCAACTAGAGAATTCTTCTTTATTTTAGCTTATAAGGTTTGATTTCCATTACTTTGTGTACCTTATCACTCTTTCATTAAGATTCATTGCCTCGCACCCGGTATCCGCAAGGGTCTTGGGATTTCCATGTGGGTTAGGCTGCCACTTGAAGAAATTGTCTTTTTCATCAGTGTTGTTGAATATTTGCTTAAGTGATTCCTTTAAAAATCCAAAGACATGAAGATGCTAAAAAGTTCGCAGAACTTCTCAAAAAGCAGTAGTCAACCTTCTCGGTGGTGATTTGCTGACATTGGAAGGCTTGCAGATTTGGTCGGAAGGCGCGGATTGAACCAGGGCTTATGCGTGTATCAATGTGCTAGTTCGAGCAATAACGACCTAAATATTTCATTGTAAGTATACTATAACTAAATGTTGTAGTACTGGTTTTGAGCATCTATTTACTCAATACAGAAAGGCAATGAGCTGTTTCCTTTCAGCTTTTTCACTCTTTAAAAATTTCCACTGTCCTTTCGATTAAAATGCAGCGATCTTTCTACCAATTCCAGCTGTGATAAAAGCCGGCGTAGGATCAGTAGAAGCTAAAAACCTTGGATTTCTTGCTATGTTTTTCGATTCATTGAGCCTCCTAAAGGAAGGAAAATTGACCAAAGAAGTAGAAAAAGTTGAAAATGGTGTCGTATGCTCACAGTTTTAAAGCTCATATAGTGTCGTTTTTATATGAAACTTACTCGGATTCTGATTGCAGCAAAACTGTATGATTATTATTACAAGGAAGACTACTTTCGGTGTCAACGTCGAAAGAAGGAGAATGTAGATGTTTCATATTATAAGCGTTCCTATCTAAGCAAAAAACGAATGCAATTATAAATCTTATACCTTCTAGAGGGTGCGTGTGGTGCAGTGGTCGGAGGCAGACTGCAACACACACGTGGAATCGATCCCAGCTTACCATGGCCCACCAAGCCTTCCATCACTCCGAGGCCGGAAGATTGCTACTAGACTCATCTAGGAGGATAGCAGCACTGGCTTGATACATCGCTATGCAACCGCGACTGTAAAGGCCAAATATGCATTCAACCACCTGCAGACGATGCTTAATGAAATCAAATGTATGAGGCATTCCACGGGCATTGATCAACGGCTAGAGCTTTATCCTTTCTTTACACCTTTTATAAATGTTCTTCAACGTGTGGATTACCACAGGCTGTTGGCATAGAATCTTAAGGTTGCTTATAGCTGTGGAATAAACCTAAGGCCGAAAGTAGGCAATACCTTCCACATCTACGAAGAGCAGCCTCTTGCACATCGATTCTACTAAAACTCTACCTTTCACACTTTAAAAGTACAGAATAAATGGTAAGCCAAGTTCACGTCTAACAACTTAGCTTACCAACGCAACTCATCACCATTTGACATGAGATGCGCAACAAGTCACCTTTTGATTTTTTCTCACTAACAAAAAGAAGTCGCGAGGCTACGTCGCGCGTCCCAGGTGGTGGATAGGGGGTCAATCGCAAACCAAAAGCGACCTTTGGTTCCTTGATATGCAGGTGGATCCAGTGGATGGACTCCCTGTTTCTGCTGAGCCGATTTGGCACATACTTTCTATACTTGCGAGGCGTATTCATGAACGCGTGTGTTCTAGTTAATGCGGATTGTATTCTACGAGTCAAATCGACCAAAGGCCTGCAATCAAGTGACAGGGAAGTGTATGGGGGGAGTGGTTAGGAGTCGCCTATAGCAAATAAGCTCCATGTGCACCCTGTGAGAGCTAGGTAAGCTACCCGTGAGTGTACCCCGCCTCACGTTCAGAGCCCAGCAAGCTATACGTGGATGACAAAATGCTAAGCACAGTAAAAAAAAAAAACGGCCATCTTCCCCTTCCCCCAAAAAGAGCCCCCATTTTCGCAACGTCGAGTAGACCGAGTACGGAGAGGTTGTTAAAATCTTAGGGCCAATGGAAACTGCCTGGAATACAAGGAATTATGGGACGATCTCTACCTACAATGCATGTACACTTGCATCAGAGTCCTCGATAGAAGACATGCTCATGTAAGCGAGAAGGACAAAACACAAAGTCATCGGCCTGGCCGAGAGAAGATGACGCCACCCATTCAACGCCGTCTATGACACCAGAGAAGAACTAGAACTGTTCCTCCGAACATGCGACAGTAGAGTCGGAGGCGTCGGGGTTCCGGTCAACACGAATTTGTCCATGAACATGGATTCATTCGGACAACTTACAACCCGAATCGGACGTTTATGATCCAAAAGATATGGATCATAACCGGCTTTGACAATCTTCGTCGTTTACGCGCCAACATCAAACTATGATGAGGAAGAAGTCGAAGCGTTCTACATAGACTTGGAGAGGTTCTACAGAGAAGACCATACATTCTTCAAGGTTATTGCAGATTTCAATGCCAAGATTAGACAAAGAAGAACGTCTGAAGAACGTCACATTGGAACCCAGAGATTAAAATGGAACGAACAGGGAGAGCGGTTCTTTAAGTTTATCATGGCGACCAAGACCATCCATGGTAATCGCAATTCCTGAAGTCCCACTCTCAACGCTGGACATAGGAGTTTCCCAATGGAGATACCGTAACGAAATAGACCGCATCATAGTAAATAGAATCTTTTGCATGGCCGAAGTCGCTGTTTAACCGGCTTTGACAATCTTCGTCGTTTACGCGCCAACATCAAACTATGATGAGGAAGAAGTCGAAGCGTTCTACATAGACTTGGAGAGGTTCTACAGAGAAGACCATACATTCTTCAAGGTTATTGCAGATTTCAATGCCAAGATTAGACAAAGAAGAACGTCTGAAGAACGTCACATTGGAACCCAGAGATTAAAATGGAACGAACAGGGAGAGCGGTTCTTTAAGTTTATCATGGCGACCAAGACCATCCATGGTCGCAATTCCTGAAGTCCCACTCTCAACGCTGGACATAGGAGTTTCCCAATGGAGAGTACCGTAACGAAATAGACCGCATCAGAGTAAATAGAATCTTTTGCATGGCCGAAGTCGCTGTTGTCCCATAATTCTACACGGGATGAGATTACCCTCTCCTTCGTGCAAGATTCTATTTCTCACGGAATGGAGAAAAAGCCGCTAAATTCAAAAGCCGAAGTCCCAGAACCACCGTTAACAGCGACTTATTCAATTCATTAGTAGGCCGTTGGAGAGATGCCCGCTGTCCTGGGAAAAGCATTCGCAAAGCGTGCCGAAGCTTCGCCAATTACAAGACCAAGATGATTGCACTCTGACGCTGAGACGGGACAGTTACAGCGTCCAGAAAGGGAATGGAGAAAATCATTCACGAGTACTACTCAGATCTCTTCGATAGTTACGTCCACCTTCCGTCACATGAAATAAAAGGAGATGGATATGACCACCGGTTCTCCTTTTCGAAATCCGACAATCGATTTCGTTGGTAAACAATCGAACAGCACCAGGTCCGGACAGGATAAGACCAGAAAACCTGAAGAACCTTCCGCCAGTCCTTGTAAACACACTGGCTCGACTCCTCACACGTTACTCGTCTGAATGCACGGTCCTTGCTCAGTGGAAGACCAGCGAGACCGTGTTGTTGTTGTTCATGTTTATTGAGGGGACTCATTACACTTTCTATAGCGACATCGCTTAAGCAAAATATTCTATTTACTATGATGTGGTCTATTTCGTTATGGTACTCCCCATTGGGAGATTCCACCACATCCAGCGTTGAGGATGAGGCTTCTGGAATTGCGAGTTACTATGGATGGTCTTGGTCGCCATGATAAACTCAGATAACCGCTCTCCCTGCTCCTTCCATTTTAATTTCTGGGTCCCAATGTGACGTTCTTCAGACGTTCTTCTTGGTTCATTCGTGCTCAGTGGAAGACCAGCGAGACCGTGTTGTTGTTGTTCATGTTTATTGAGGGGACTCATTACACTTTCTATAGCGACATCGCTTAAGCAAAATATTCTATTTACTATGATGTGGTCTATTTCGTTATGGTACTCCCCATTGGGAGATTCCACCACATCCAGCGTTGAGGATGAGGCTTCTGGAATTGCGAGTTACTATGGATGGTCTTGGTCGCCATGATAAACT
>MQTX01000235.1:227997-254078 GCA_009735665.1 Angiostrongylus cantonensis | reverse complement strand
TCTTATATTTATTTATATGATCTTATCAACTGATCTTCTTTAGCTGATGCGAGAGGTTGGTATAGGTCTGGCTGACGTTTGGGCGACTTCTCCTTTCTCAGAGCCGTGATGTTGCGAGTGGGATTTCCGATCACCAACAACACCAACAAAAACAACAACGAGGGCGAAGACCTATACCAACCTCGCATCAGCTGAAGAAGATCAGTTTACAAGATCATCAAAATAAATATATCAACTATCTATGCCGAGGTTTACAGAAAATCGGTCTTTTGAGCTATCTATATTCTTGTTGAGCAAACACAAGGTGTTACTTCATTCTTTACTACTATACAGCTCCGATCTCAGCGGATTTCGCCTTCTTCGAAGCCTGGAGAGGTCACGTTGGCTGCAATCTTCCTAGTCAAGTATCTCCATAACCAAACAGAGAAAGTGCTTAACCATGATTTCAATCCCATTGAAAACAAAATAGCTTCTTTGCACAGTCACCGCTTTCTTTAAGTCCTTCATCGAGTATGTTACTTGAAGACCAACTGCACAGACTTCACTTGGAAGCGTAGTGTGCCTCTTACACTAAAATATCAGTCTCGAACACCTTGTGAGATCACGCGAAACAGCGATGGATTCCTCCCTACGGTTCATTTTCAAACTCTGACATTTTATCCAGAAATTTTCGGAAGTTTTGCGCGCTGGTGTTTTCGATTCCACTCCGATGGTGGTAACTGCTATTTCAAAATATGTCCCATTATGTTTCCTTACTTTACGCGCCGTATTTTGTCTGCTTTTTTATGGAAGAGTTTGACTAGGTATAAAATATTGCAGTCAACTAGAACCTCCCAAGCACTGAAGAAGGCGATGCTGCTGAAACGTCAGCTTTACCGCAATAAGGATTAAAGTAACACTTCGTGTTTGCTCGACAATAATATTATAATAACTGATAGTCATTTCAACACACTTACGAAGCTAATTTCGCCACGCGTTTCAGATGAACAGCGCTTTAGGAAGCAAACTAAATGGCACACCAGCGATGCAAGGAAGAGGTCCCTGCGCAAGGGACAAAGGTCCACAGGGTACACGTCACAGTCACGATTACTGTCGACTCAGAGGCTCACTGGATCAGTTCCTAAGATCTACTTTCTGCTAACCTCTGCTTTGGAATATGAATGTGTCGTTTTCTTGTTCAGAAATCGCGAGGTTGTTATACAGCAAACATATACTTCACAGAAAAAACGCAATGGCTATAAAGTTATAGCTTTTATAGCTATAGCTATAGCTTTTTATAGCTTAGCTATAACACGATGCTTAAAAAGGGCAGGCCGAAAAGAATCGGTAGCGATAATTGGAACACCACCGATTACTCTTGGTCGTCAATTCGTTCACAATCGCCTAAATAACCATCTATGTAAAACACAAAATTGCGTAATTTGCCCTTATGGCAGAGACGGAGATTGCGGAGATGAATACACTGGCGAAACGCACAGATCCTTGTGTATCCGTATAAAAGAACACCTAGATGGCAAACGAGTAAGACAACGGACTCCACAAGGCACGGATAGGATACAAAAGCATAGCGGAGACGATTTTGAAGTTAAAGTCAAAATCCTCGCTCAGAAGACTAAGACACCAACGCGAAAACATCTTGAAGCTTTTGTATAAATGCCAACAACCTCGCAATGATTAGAAGGGAGTAATGCCCAGAGGTTACACGCGACCTGGCCCCGTATCTTCGCATCAATTTCTGATGCGGGGTGGCGCAGTCATCAACCATATGCGACTATAATCAGCTGTTCTATCCCTCCTCATTGGAAGTTATGTAAAAACCGGTGAGTTTTTCGAGAAGCTGCTGATCATGTAATTGCCATGGAGTTTCTCGTCTTTTTGTAAGTGTTACTGAAGTGTTTGGCCTAATAAATTGTATATCAGTATACCCTTCCAGGCTCTGGAGAAGGCGATACAGCCGAAACGTTAGCTGCTGTTGTATTGCATTGTATTTTTCTATGGAAGTAAATGTATGCTGTATAACAACCTCGCGATTGCTGATCAAGAAAACGACGCGCTCATTGGGTCACCTCACCTAGTTCGCGCGCGGTAGTACTGGCAGTTCATGTAGGACCCTTTTTAGTCTGTCGTTCTTGTTGAATGATTGCATCATCGTTACCTCATCTCACCATTGTGTATTGCATTCCTTTGTCGCTTAGCTGGTCTACGGTACGCGGTCAGCAGCGGGGGGTTTCACCAACTGCGTTTTGCTTACAACGCCATCGGGGACCTGTCAACAATTAACTAACTAACCAATTAATTAACTGTAATGTCGGCTCATCAGTTCCCAGTCGCTCTATTTCTGGCCCATGTCATCCTTAGTTCAGTAGTTGCGCCCATCGACGCCGAACTTCACGCTGCACACATACCGTTATCCAAGACCAGCAGCCCGGCCTGGCTGTGTTCTATACATGACTCATTGATTGTCATGTCATGTCATGTCACCTCTAACTTACCTATTGATCGTCTTCTCCTCTGGTTGTACATGTGATTCATTTGATCCGGTCTGACCATGTCCATGTAAGGCCTTGCGGCTACGGCCCAGGTCGATAATACATTGCTCTCTTTCTCTCTGCGTTCTTCAACCTGATCCTCTACACCGGCCACACTACCTCGGCCGCCGTACCGGCAACGCTGACAAGCCGTTATTTTTGTTTTCATTATTGTCATTATCATTGTATTAATTTTGTAATGATATTTCACTACTATTGTCTTTTAGTAGCTATGGCATCTCATGACATTCAGCTTGCGTTGTTTCGTGCCAATGGTTTTCTGTTGTTACTATTACGTTGTTATTGTGTTGTTAATGTTATTGTTAAGTATATAAAATTCTAATTACCCAATTTTTAGGTGCGGTTAATTACAACGTTCAAAGGCCCGCCTGGCGAACTTATCTACACGATTCGAACCACTTCCCAGGCACCTATAAATTGTGTCATTTGTTGTACATCGTGGTCTTCAGGAACATATCTTCGCCTAGATGACTGCTGAGGAAAGTTGCTAGTCCAGATGAGGTTCAAAATCTTTGGATAGGAATTGACAGAATTATCGTAAGACCGGGCAACGCTTCATTCTGTACAATTATTCTCAAGAAAGAATAGAGAATATGAAGAATAGATCTGTAAACATCTGTAAACAACATAGCCATTTATCCTCGCAAACGAGTTTAGTAACGAAATACAGACTTCGCACCAATGCAGTTGTTTGATTTGAATGTGGAAATCAAGATTGAGATGCCGAAATATCGTTATTGAATAGTGAACTAGTGAGTTGTTTTCTTGTTCAGCAATCGCGAGGTTGTTAAACAGCACACGTTTACTTCCATAGAAAAACACAACACAACAGTAGCTGACGTTTCGGCAGAATCGCCTTCTTCAGAGCCTGGAAGGATATAATCCAATGCCGAGGTTAACAGAAAGTCGATCCTGGGAACTATTGAGTATTCGAAATTAAGACCGTTAACATCATAGCTGCATTTTTCCTTCAAAGACATGAAATTGGCAATGGAAAACATCGTTGACAGAATAAAATCGATTCCATGGGATCATAGACAAAAAATAGTGGTAACGCACATACGGACAAGTTAATATTATGTAAGAACCCAGTCTTTCATATTCTATGGCAATGCCCAACAGTTTTAACCCCATACTCAGCCTTGCTAATCTAGGCTCTGGCCAATGAAAATAGCACTTTCTAGCTCACGAAAAAGATGAAAATTCCACTGAAGTGTGAATTCACAATGATATCCTACCGACGACAAACTTATTTGTCTCAACCATAAAGATGCCGAGATATAAGAAAACTTCAGGATCTCAGCCCGGGTTGGAACCCGTAGTTACCGTTAACGGTGGTTCCCGTGCGACCCACTACACTGTAGCACTGTAGCACTGTAGCGCTTGCCTAGTTTTAATCTCAATCACATTTTTAATCTATTGGCGTCCTTTTTTCT
Organism: Angiostrongylus cantonensis; assembly: GCA_009735665.1. Lineage (NCBI taxonomy): Eukaryota > Metazoa > Nematoda > Chromadorea > Rhabditida > Metastrongylidae > Angiostrongylus > Angiostrongylus cantonensis. The sequence continues at coordinate 250,093 of MQTX01000235.1, read as the reverse complement.
CTCAGTAAAAACATGGCTGAGAGAAAGGCTAAGCAGGGCTCCATGATGAGTTCCATCGATAGCACATGGGCGCACGTAAAGGGTAACAGCGGCTCCTACGCCCAGCTGATGTTACTCTACTCTTGTATTTCTACATCTTTACGGTTGTATTTAGATCATACCCTACCGCGAAAAAAAATGAGTAGTCTTAAAAAATATTTAAAAAAAGAAAAATTAATAACAAGTAAAAGATCTACTCGCCTGGATACGTAGATGACCCGTCTTCATTGGTTGTGCGTTCCCCAGCAAAGTTTTCACTGTTTCCAAGTTTTGCTGGTTTAGCCATTGTGGTTGCCTGGACTCGCGATATCAGCCAGGCTAAGGGCTGCCCCAGGTCGTCATCGCCACAGGCAGCCTCCGCCCGTGTGGATCGAAAGGACATTTGGCACCAGGCGACTAGTCTAATACCAGCACGGTGGTGGATCGTGGTATTTGTTTACTCTTAGCAGTGTTTCCTAATGGAAAAGCTGGACTCCTCCTCAGCTTGGTAGGCATGAGTGGGGCGATGAATCATCCTGCTATGAATCCTACATCGCAGTCCGACATCCAAAAACACCTTCCAACCACGATGAGGCGATGAACCGTTAGAGGAATAAGAAACTTAACACTATTTATTTCAGTGCTAACATGATAATGTAATAGCCATACATGAGTGATTTCTGCAATGGTGCCCGTACTTGAAGAAGTAAAAGTTAAAAGCTGAGTGACATGAATAATTCACATTATAGATATTCTCATAAGTAAGGAAATAGGAAAATAAAACATAACAAAACCGTATAATGAAATCAATTAAATTCCACTACCACTGTGCTGAGATAAGGAGTCATAAAGTAAAGCTTGAAAAACTTTCCAACGAATGAACAAAAACTAAACCTAGATTGATTTACTTCACAAATTCAAAGATCAAGAATTAGGGAGCAAGATATATATATATATATATATATGTATATGTATGTATATTTATATATGTATATATATGTATATATATATATTATATATAAGTCGCGTAGGGATAAATGTGGTGCAAGTAGTCTGAGAAGGAACTATTAACACGTTACATGTTTAAGATAAGCAATCTAACCAAATCAACAGATAAGAGAACAAAACGACAAGTTGAAAACACCAAATGAATAACAAGACGTTCGAGTAGAACTATAATGCATTTCTTTTACTTACTATCACTTCCTTATACTTCTCATAACTTTGCGTATGTTCGAGTTCTTCCCGTACAATAATAAACACCTCCTCTAGACTCAAAGTCGATAGTTCTCCAATAGGAACAGAGCCGTCGACTACACGAAGTGCCGACGACGAGGATTCGGGACACAACTCTCTGAAAATGAGTACATAAAATACATTTCATATGTGGCTAAGTGTCAAATGCTCCTTTGGGCTCAAAGCTCGATGACTCTTAAAATCCTTCTGAACATCATTTAGAACTGGGACCTTCAGCTTATCGATGCGTTCCATTCTGAATGTTGAGGTGCTTTACATCCTTGCATAACGTTATTATGAAATAACATAGAAAGTGTAAACAAAGTTTGCAATACTGCAAGAGAACTAGATCATGTATAAATAGAGACAGAGACTACACAAATATGTTAGAAAGTGCTTACTGAAAAATATGGGACAATTACTACCATAATCGATCTAATTTTTGCGAAATGTATTCCACCGAATCAATAATCTGATAACCGAAAATGTATTCCACCGCTCACCGGTCAGCCGTTCGGTACTGACCAAACCGGTAAGGATGCCGACCAACAAAACATTCTCCAGAGATTTCTCTGTGTTTACCTGTAGTTTTTTACACCATTATTCATAGGCAAGCGGTAAAAAAGCACTGAGTGAACAGTTAAGTGGATGTACATACATTAAAGCAGGCATCTCCACAGTTTTTTTTTGGAAACTGAAGCTACTACAATAAACTACAGTAATTACGATCATTTGGCTTTGATGAATCACTTAGAGAGTGTCTTGTACCCAGTAATTTCAATAATTTCCTTGGAGTCGACTGAATGCACGTTTATTCTATATCCACGTTATGACACGAGGTAAGTCACGAGTGTATACTTGATGTAACTTGGGTACAGGATCGAACCAACAACCATGTGCTTCGCAGAACGCCTCTAACCAGTGCCACACTCGCCCTTTATTCCAGTTATGACGTACTAATTTTCCTTTACAATCAATTTTTGTGAAAATCATCTCATAATCACAGAAAATGCTCAGATACAAGCCTGTATTACTATTAATTCATCTGTTTAGATTTCCTTAAGATTCATGCAGTAAATTTATTACAAAATAGTGTTAAAAAAGTGAAGAACAGTAGCTAGTGAACTAATGGAAAGTTAATAAAGTTCCTAATGCTGTGAAAGAAAACCACTAAGTGAATAAACCCACTCCAAAACTTTGCATGTTTTCTTAGACGTGCTCTGTTTTCCAATGAGATTCATCCAGAAAACGAATGGTAATAGACATTGTGCTTCTAAACCACGTCCTTCAGCATCCGGCCCACTGCCGACATCCATGGAACTCAACTTCATGCTACGAACTGGACGAATGCTAACAGCATACAGTAAGCCGTTGACCACGTTCAACTGAAAAAATGGATAGAAAGAAAAAGGCTCAAAAAGAAGCAGAGAATCTGTTGGTAAAATGTCAATTCTTAGAAAAAAAATTCTTAGATCATTAAGTGTACATTCCGCCAACGATTTAACCGCACATCTTTTGTGAATGCTCTCAGATGCTGATCTGCCACACACACAGCGCGATTTCTCAAAACTTCGAAAGCTGACATTTGTATCAAGTAATGATAAAGGAAAATCTCTCGGCTTTGATCAATCCCTGAGGGATGCGCCACCATGCATTCGACTTCACTAAGCATCGTTGTAGGTGGTTGGATGCATATTTGGCTTTTACAATATCTCGAGGTGGCCTACCGATGTATCCAGCCAGTGCTGCTATCCTCCCAGACAACCCTGGCACCAATTTGCCGACCCCGAAGGGATGGAAGGCTTGGTGAGCCAAGGGTGCAAGGAACGATCCCATGTGTATGTCGCAAGGTGCCTTCGACCACTGCGCCACACGCACCCCCTATCATAAGCATAATACACAGAATTTCAGTCTTAAAATAACTAGCTCAAAATTCGAATTTTCTCACGACATCATTAAATATGGGAATCACAGTGGTACCTCCTTCAACTTTCTTTCATGAGGAATTGGTTTCGGCATGCTTATGGGCGGACTAAAAGAATGGCGAGAAAACCCATCAACTCGTAACAACCTGAAATAAGTTCACATTTTTATGGTTCAGAGAGATCGGATTTAAGAAAACAACGAAAATCAAAAAGTAAAATAATGAAATTAAGTAAGGAAATATCATGTTCAAATAAACAAAATTGGATTCCAACAAGAAACCAACATTCCATGATGGACGCTTCACACAGAAGAACCAGGCATTCGAAAGATTCTGTGAAGGTTTGCTCAATAGAGTTAGTGTAGAAAGAAACGTATGTAGATGGAAAAAGTTGCCACCGTTCTACCTTCGAATGCACAAATTCACCATCGCTCAAGGAAAAAATTTTAAAAATGACTTCTACGGTAAACAAATGTCAGGAATCACAGTTGTCCCAAAACAATCTCAATGACAAAGTGGAAAACTCCCTCGCGACGCAAAGCCAGATTACGGTAATGAATTCGAGAAAACGATGCAGGTATCACTTGTTTCACTGAACTACAAGAAGAGAATCGCGCCAAATAATTCCATCGGCGAAAGAGACATGTGACACCGTCTACTTTTGCACGAGTATAAGTGGTCTTCTCTATTTGAATGTATTAAGGCCTACAAGTGCTACTACTCAGATGATGTGTTCTTTTCGCTACTTGAGACGTTGCTGCTCACAAAAGGGTAGTAGTTCTGTCTCCTGCTCTCCGAATAGGCCTTCTTGACTTAACTGCTCTCGTCGTTTCGCATGCTAAAATGTAGGCCGACACTTGATCAACATTTCAACCACTTCCAAAATCGAGTGAAAAACCTCACTGTTGAGCTGTCTTCAAAACGCTAACTGGCAAATCCGAAAGAGAAGAAGTCAAAATTTGTGGTACGAACCTATGATTAATACCACGCTAAGATCTTGAAGTGTACCTATTCAAACAGGATTCCACATGGACAGCAGAAACACTGAGGAAAGGAGAATGAATCTTCCCGGTTTTTGTGTAAGAATCCGAAAAACTGGTTTCATCTGCGGCTAAACCAACTATGCCACATGATGATTCCATTCTGGCGATTTTTATGGCTATAGTTATATGCAAAGTAAATCTTCTACATGAATTAAAACGCTCACAAGAACATTAGAAATATGCCATAGAACACGGATATCCGAGGAATTATGAAAAGTGAGAGATTCTCTAAGATGCAGATAAAAAAAAGGGAACCCTTACGACAATGAGAGATAACGACAGTTTTGCTCTCTAAACATCCATGTAATAAACTCTACTTACTCTATGGTGAACAGTTTGAAGAATAAGGCAGACTGCCGACGATAGGAATGAGACATGAATGAAAGACAAGGATTCGTCGATGCCAAGAGATGTGACAAGGTGCTAAAAAATAAAACGTTTAATCTCAGTCGTATGGTATTCGATGTTATAATAAATACCAGAGGAACAAGTCATAGTAGGTCTTGCTGTAGTCAATAATTTTCTCGTCATGACATAAAGTATAACATATCAGCAAAAACTATACATAAAGAACAATTGACACACTTATGATCGTTCCGATTTTTGGACAAGTAAAGCACTTAAATACGCAGAGAGTTGCAAAACCAACTGTTTTTTAAGGCCAGATATGCATTCAGTCACCTCCAACGATACTTGATGAAGTCGAATGCATGGCGCATCCCTCAGGAATTGATCAACTCCGAAAGCTTTTTTTATATTATATATTATAAATATATTCAAATTTCAAAAGAGTAGGCAGTAAATAAAAAAATAGGAGATGGTCAGAGATACTGATAGATAGAGATAGATAAACCGATAGAGATCGTGATAGAGATACTCTGCTATGCAAGCTATCGTGGAACTACTTGTAATACACGAAAGAGTGATAAAAGGGCATGTCTTTTCGATTCAGCAGCTCATGGACCTCTTGAAGGAGTGCCTAAACTGCTCTATCTTCAGATGGTCTGAGAAGAAACCACGAAATTGGCGCGACAAATAGCCATTTCCAATGGCTACGAAACTGTAGCTCTGGTGGTGTAAAGGAAAACGCAAGCACCCATGCAATAATTCTAGCGATAACAAGGTCTCGTTTATCCCGCTCCTCTTTTCCAACGAAGGTGTTTTACTGCGTTTATTCCAGCCATCTCGCCCTTTCGAGGTTCTGAGGATGGAACTAAACCAAACGTCAGTTTTTCTGAACAAAGAGTACAGTAGCAATTTCATTTGTGCTCATCAAGAATACAGTGGTACTGCGAGAATCAAAACTGCGATGTCTCCGAAACGGTAAGTAGACGTGTTTGTTGGACGACTAAGTCAGCTTGCATTCACATCCGAAACCAACTTACAGCTGATCAGGTTGCTTTCGAATCCACATGTGAAATGTACTAGCACTAAGAATGATGGCTGCAAGACAATGAAATAAATGAAAGAAAGAACGGAATCCACACGACATATTAAGATGGGGTATCTAAGCATTTACTATGCAAGTGAGGAAGCACACGAAGAATAACTACAGATAAGCAGTTTTTCTGTTGATAAATATAGCAGTTTAAGGCCTTTTTGAACACCAACTTAATGAACGACGCAATCATAACAGAGACTCACTAAGCACTCAAAAATGTAACCAGTTCCACTTCTCCATATGCATACAGTGAACCTTGATCAATTCCCACAAGATGTAAAAGGAGATTGTTCTAAAATGTTGCTCGCTTTTAATGAAACTCTCTGGCATTTTTAATAAGAAGACTTAAACAAAACAAATTTCACAACACTTGTTTTCTCAGAATGTGCAAGAAAACTCACAAAGAGGGCAGTGAGAACAGATTTCTGTTGAGAAATAACTGGCAAAGCGCTAACCAAAATCGGTGATGTTGCGAAACGATTACCGGATTCATCTAAATGCTCAGGTACTCGTGAAAAATACATCACATTAGTATCAACAATAAACGAAAATATTAGGTTTGTTGGCAGCTTCAAATATTCTGATTTTAAATGTTTATTCCACTCTTTTAAAATCTTATTTAGATGTGTAAATGACCAGTCGAGCTATGATCAGTCACGGAACACCACTTTGTTTAGCCTCTTCGGTGCTCTGAAACTGTCATCCATGACGGTAGTTGGATTTATGCGTGAGTCAGCAGGACCAGTCGAAAATGGAAAATAGTTAAGAAATTAATCTGATTGTGGAACGTACCACTGGGATCCTTTTTCACAAAGGCGAATGAATTTCGTGGCACATCAGGGCGTGCTGACAGCAGGTGCGATGGAAATGCCGGCACTTTCTTTCGTGATATTCCCAACAATGTACCAAGTTCAGTACGATAGGCTGCTACATTCCGAGATTGAGATTGCTGCATACGAGCAAAAGCCTTAAATAAGCCACTCTGGTTTCACATTAATAATTGTAGATCTGTTCAAAGGTCTAAAAATAAATATGAAAATCCCGCTAACTATCCAGTAATCAGAACCGGCACCTGTAAAAATCTGTCCATTCCTACCAGTATTCAGTGGTTTCAACGACCACGCAGGGCAAATCACTTTTGAAGTTAGCTCATCGAGTTTTTTCGTGATATGGATTAACCAGTTACCCCTCGTGTGGGAAGAGAATTAAATGCAAATCGAAAGCAACTTTGTACATTCTTTCAGATGAATTCATCGGAATGATCCCGTTTCTGCAGGGTTCAACTGATATAAACGTTTTGTGTTTGGAGACATAGTTACTAATATGGCCACAGTTCTGCCTGCGTATAAGCTACTTGTACCCTTCACGTCCATTGTGCTCAGCCTTGAATGAAGAGACTGGGAAATGCACGAAGAGTGAGTAGAATTCATGTTTCTGAGACATTCTCGGAAAGCCACTTATGCGTATTTTTGGCTAAAGAAAACAAAGGAATCAGTCAAACTCAAGAGAGAAGCGAGAAAGGGAGATCTTACGAAGAGAAGAATAGATTGCTCTTGCTTAAAGACGTAGGGGTAGACGATGAATTCGCAACATCCAGCGAAACCCTGCCAATTGTGCGACCAAGGTAATCGCCCTAATTCACCGAAACGGAACAACAAGTACATTCAGAACAGTAGAAGAAATCTACTACCATTTCTAAGCAGACCTCTTCGAAAGGTATACTCAGATGACTCAACAAAGTGTTACTGAAGAAGGACAAATCGTCCAACGATTTTCTCCTAAGAAGTTCGCTTTTTTGCCTTATTGACGAAGTAGCATGCAATAGGATAGGATGACAACCTAGCATGCGAATAGCCTACTTTCAATCTCCATCAACATATTGACTCATTTTTTCGTCTTTTAATTGCCACAAAATATGGCTCTCAGTAAATTAAAACGCGGCAGAAATGTGTATGTTGCACAAAAAAGGAGATCTACGCAACATCAACAACTGTTACACAAGAATACCTATATGACATTGGGAACTATCCTATGAATACTAGTAATCGTTTTGGCTTCATCAAGTGATCTATATTCACCTTATATTCATCATATAGAAAAAAAAAACTGAAACACCTACGACGTTACTGACTAGAAAAGATACCTCACCAGTTACACAACCTAAAACGCCACTGTACAGAGACACCTATCATGTTCGAAAACAGAAGGTTTCGACAAGACAATGAAAGCTTGGAAAAATTATTTACAGCCACTCAAGAGAACGCCATCGAAAAGTAGAATTGGATACCACATTGTTGTGAAAGTCGATGGCTACTAGCTACATCATCCTCGCTCGGCTGAAAGCATTATTCTTATAACACCAAGTATTGTGCAAGAGAAACAAATGATTGTCGATTTTACTCTGCTTTTAGAGGAATCGGTTCTCAGTTGACCCCCAAAAGACGAAAGTCGTAAGCATGGATTCGTTTGCAATGAATCTTCATGCTCAATGCAACAAGTGTCTCCGAATACTCCAACTACTTGCCTCGTAAACCTGAATGATAAATAAACAGAACAATAGCACAACCAGTGCTATCAAAACTACTATCGAGTACGGTAACGAGTATTCCGTTTGTGCAAGACGGACGGGTATGACGGAATCCGAAGTCACGACCCATTTTGATAGTGACAGCGCAGAGCGCTGTTCCATACGCTAGGAAAAATTGGTGGGTTGGATCGTGATGTATCTTAACAACTGGCGAACAACAGCCGTTGGCGACTGGATGCTACGAGATGTCAAAGGGACAACAGAAAGTCCATCGACCAAATGGTCAGCTTTCAAGAGTGTATAAAAGAAAAAAGTGGAATTCAACGATTCCCATAAGAGACTAGAACAAACTAATTCCATGATAGTCGAAAGGATACTTTAATAAGCTAACTCCAGACGCTCTCCGATTAATGATAGAAATGTGGTACAGGTAGAACCGAGCGGAAATTCGCTCCAGGACTGCGTTCAGATATAAAACAAAAACAGAAAACAAAATACAAAAGTACTATTAGAAATTTTACACAACCAGAAAGGGTTCTCAAGAGGAGAAATCCACTAACAACAGATTTCAACAGAGCTTTTAAAAGTGCCTCTAGATGCTTTCGTATGTCATGTAGTACGAGTGAAGCGTCTCAAGGGGAACGTCAACAATTTCAGTCACTGTCCTGGTTGCTGAATATAAAATCCGTTCTCCCCAGGGTGTGAAGAATACACATACGCGCACACACATTCTGCAAATTTATGCAGAAGTCGAGAATCTTTCATAAGAAAATATAACGTCCTCACTATTGCTCACCACATCAATTGTTTTAATTCACTGCTGCTCCTCGATTAGCAAACATGAGGTTGACATTATAGAATTTATTGATATACAATAACTGACGTTTCAGCAATTTCGCCTTCGTCAGAGGCGTTTTATTCTTTGTAAGTAATGCAATTAATAGGTGGAGAGCAGCTGCACAGAGTAATACATGGTCGAGGACTGTGCCTGGGTCAGGCAGGTCATTGAATCAGCCTGAGGTATGACGTGAGGTCACGCATGAAAGACTTCTAATTCAAGGAAAAACAAAAAATTCATGTTTTCAAAGAGCCTCATTCATTCTGTGGTCCATTCCGCAAATTTGTATTAAGTTTTTGATGCTCTCATAATCATGTTATGACGCCTGTTATTGCCGTTGGACGTAAAGGTTCTAAAAACCATCAATTAAACGATGTTAGCGTAGCTAACTAATGCTCAGTGCAGCTACCGAGGGCGTGGCTTGTCAAGACCGCCCCTTCCAAACGTACGACGTAAATGATCCTCTTCATTGCACTACGCGCTACTTCTACTCTGAGCATTTTCCTCTTTTTCACTTTCTTCTTCTTTCTATTACTTTTCTATTGCTGTTTTCTTACCTCCTATTAAAATTACTTTCCTCTTTGTCTAACTATCAAAACATCGTATACAGATGCACATGACTGACTGTTCATAAAACTTACAAAGATTAATGCTTCGAATAATAAGCGTGGGCCATCGACTCGGATCATCGGCTCTGATGAAGACGAAAACGTCGAAACGTTAGCCGATAATAAATATTATTATCAACCTCGTGTAAGCTCATCAAAGAAAGAATATTTACAAGATTCTTAAGAAAGTCATAAAACATTACGCTTCCATGTGAATTCTGTGCGGTTAGTCTCCACGCGACATACTCAGTGGAAGGCTCATAGAAAGCGGCTCTGAGGAAGGCGATGTTCGACGAAACGTCAGCTTATTCGTGAATAAAGAATAAAAATAACACCTCGCGTTTGCTCAACAAGAATGCGAAGAATTCTTAAGAGAAGCAATTTAATTTACAATTCCTTCAATTGAATAAAGCAACCACTTGCTTTCAGCTACGAATTCTACCATGCAAGGTTTTGATTACCACGTAAGGAATGAAAACGCATGATATGAACACGAGCCAAGTGAAGCAAATGAATGACGTCATCACTTAACACTAAGCGCTAGGCTTTGTATCGTCAATTGAACCTATTTTCGTATTTCAATATATCTCACTATTTTACAGATATGCGAATAAACAAAGGGATCGTTTCAATGTAATTCATCATTTCGTCAATTCACCTAGACAAGATGGTACGTGTGTGCTTGAAAATTCGATGGAAATAAAACATTTTTGAACGAAAGAAGATTAGATATAACTGACAAAGTAGATTCTAGACGAGAAAAAGAACAAATATCTGCGTCATTTAACGACGATTTCAAATTGCCTGCTATACCAGGAGGGTGAAAATATAACTCGGGGAGATAACAGATTTTCCTGAGAAGAATCGAGATCACACAAATCGCTACGAATACCCATGTTCCCTCACATAATTCCACTTCAAAACACTGTTCACACCTAAAAAAAAAAAGCTTATTTTATCGCCAATCCATAAAGTCCTGGCAATTGATGAACACAGTCCTGAGAAGAATCGAGATCACACAAATCGCTACGAATACCCATGTTCCCTCACATAATTCCACTTCAAAACACTGTTCACACCTAAAAAAAAAGCTTATTTTATCGCCAATCCATAAAGTCCTGGCAATCGATGAACACAGTCTTTTATTGGCCCTCTTCATCATTACATCATTATTGGTCGCCTCTCTTTAAATAATAACTATGTTCTTTCCGATATCAACTATTATCTGGAGTCTTGCCTGTCTTCGATCTTTTCTCGTCTTTTAACCCATTATAATCGTAGCTCTCACATAACAAACGAATTCCATTTCATTGCAGGACAATTTCATAAAGCAAGGCCGACTCGTTATTCACAACCAAACCATGTTTTTATGCGGGTTTCTTATTGCAATGCTCATACCTCCTCTCGCTGCTCTCGAATTCAATGTACAAGAAAGTGCAGTAAAAACTGTCCAACACTCTCATCGATTACGACACTCAAGAGGTAATCGGTAGAATAAATTATAAAAAAAAATGAAAGTTTAGAATAAAATATAGAATTACGGTAAAATTAAAACGGAATATAAAAGATGTATTGAAATATAAGACTTTCCTTTACAACTTAGGACCGACCGACTCTAAAATCGTGTTCTATTTCTGTTTGAAACTTTGTCCTCCTTTGTATGGCTTAATTTTGGCTACAGATACCATCAAAGCTTTCATTCTATGATTGATGATTGGTGGTCCAATTTCACTTGTCGAAGAAACAAAACGCTCGCAAGTACTCGATATGCCAGTAGCCTTTCCTTCTCGACGAGTTAACACCAAATGAATGAGTCGGATCAGTAATTCGTATTTATTCTTCATAATGAATAAGTCATAAATGTATCAATCAATGCATAACAATCGTAAATGACCACAACGAAGATTTAGGCCCCACTATTGCAAATTGCAAACTGGAAAAACGACAATGATAAAAATCTTTGAATTTATATGTATTTGGTTCGACTTCACTCGAAATGTGATGAATCCAACTCTGCCCACTACCCCAACCGAAGCTATTTGTCACGACCGTACTTAGTCATTAATTCTGACACATTCGCTCTCATCACCAGTGGTATAGATGACAACTGTCCTGCTGCTCTAGAGCTTGAGCACTGACCAACTGCAAACGCGTAATTGTTTAAAATGTTTCTCGAAGCGAATGCCCGTTCGATTTGAGAGCAGTAATAACATGAAAAGCGAAAATGAACAGCAAAATAATCCAAATTAGAAGAGAGCACAACGGATATAGTAACAACTCCAAATGTGGATTTTCTCGAAGCGAATGCCCGTTCGATTTGAGAGCAGTAATAACATGAAAAGCGAAAATGAACAGCAAAATAATCCAAATTAGATGAGAGCACAACGGATATAGTAACAACTCCAAATGTGGATAGGTTTCATATGGATTTCTTGCTTCAAAAAACGAGCAAAGATCACTTCTGTGCCCCTGTAGTATGTGATTTTACTCCGAACAAAGGTGGAATTCCCCTATTTTAAGACGATCTTACCAATATCGTATTTGAACGCGCCATCAACCCTGCGGTCCACTGGGTAATATTTGAAAGCAACATCGTAATGGGCTCATTTCTAAGCAGCTTGAGCATATAATAACACTCGAATTGCCGTCTTTACCAACACATATAGACATCAGCAGACACAACCAAACTAAATACACATACTAAATGCACCCATACATATACACCATACACACATACATATGCACACACACATAGACAAACATACATGCGTACTTAGACACACACATACACACAAACACAAAAGAAAAACAGCTGAATATCACGGAAAAATTGCCGTGTTAAAATATTTAGCGCTACAGAAAAAAACAAAGTTCTGGACAAAATTCAATGACCGTCACTCACTAATACTCAAGTTCGTTTAGCCTTAGTCTACATCTCCAAGAGGATTGCGTAGCTGACTCCCACATTAGTTAGGCTAAACAACGACTGAATTTACGATTCCTTTTACAAACTGACTGAAAACAATGGCAGGTTTAGCTATTGAAATACAATTGAACTTTTATTTACTACTTTACTTCTACCAATTATTTCTTTCATGACATAGTATTATGTGAAACACAATCACGATGAAACAAAGAAAACGGCAAAACTCGGAACCCTAGATGTGAGCTTCGTAACTGCAATCATCCTTCGAGGCGCTCTCTGGTTATCCACTGCACCACCAAGGCCTTTGCTTTGACTTTCTCTCAGCCAGTTTTTTCAGCTTTTCCATCTTCAGCTTAACAAGGTTCAATCGCAATTTATGCTCCAAAGAACATTTAATTTAATGGCTCATTGCTTATAGTACCCTTGGGTAAAAAAAAACTGGCTGATAGGAAGCCAAAGCAAGACCATCGGTGGTGCAGTGGATAACACATGAGACGCCGGAGAGGTGAATAACAGTGTCAAGGCTCGGAAGGGTTTACGAGTTTTCCTCATATCTTAGCTTCATTGTGGTTATTCTACTATAATTTAAACATTATGTTAAAACGAAAACATGTTGAACTTCAGCAAAAAAAAAAACCAGCATTTCCAATGAGGACCAGAAAAATGAACTTCACTAGTTTGGTCCAGACGCGTATTACACAGATTATTACAAAGTGCTAAACATTTCACAAACAAAACGCATGTTATATGAACACCATGAAGACGTAATTGCATGAAAGCATCAAGGCGCAGAGTCCCTGGTCTCACACATGAAATCTGTCATGATGAAAAATTGCCTTACTCTTCATGCTTTCACACCCTTGAAAAATGTCGCTTGCCCAAGGCTTTTGAAATTTATGAAGGCTCAAACATCGTGGACTAATACTCTAACAAATCCTTAACTCTAAAAATGCAAACAATACAATATGGTATAAAATAATGTAACTTGAAAACTTGGTTTTCAGGTAGTCGTTCATCGCCTTACAAGTCAGCCGCGTCCGTCACCACGAACACCAATTCACATAAATATGAATCCTTCTCACTCAATTGCCCCCATGTTGCCGATGCTAACAATGATAAAGTCAGTCACTTTCAATCATTTCAATCAGAAAAAAAAGGACTACTTTGTATTCCTACTGGTCCCCTTACATTTAGGTTCGCATAGAGGTCACCTGGACGTTAAATGACACTATATGGCTTAAGATTGAAGACGGTCAGAAGAAAATTTTCAACCATTTGACAACGTCCAATAAACGAGTCATTTCTGGTAACTATTTCGCAAGAACCAATAAAGAAATTCTTGGATTTATTTCATTTTTTTCTACCTTTTATCCACCGGCAAGATATTTCCTACATTCTTCCTCACCTTTCTCGCTTCCCTTATGTGCGTAAATATCACATCACTTTTCTCGAACACTTTAGCAAGAATGGTACGGCTGGGTAGAAGGCTGCCATAATTTCTGATGCGTCAGTCAATAAGCAGTAATCCGTACTGCTGGTGTTCTAGATGAATCGACTTCGTTGACTTCTACATCACTAAACCAAACGTCCAAACCTTGCCCAAAAATACTGTAGTACAACAATCTTAATAAATAGTATCATCCTTAGCAAACTACCACGTGTGCCTTTTTCTGATAGATCGGGGCTCGAAACTACTACGAAACACTTTCCCTCACTTCTTCAACGATTGTACATGTCTTCATATAGAACTCTTCATGTGACTTTAATATTGCCACTGGTACTACTCTTTAATCCTCGGACCTTAACGCTTGCCCACCTAATTTCGAATGTTTCCGACACTCAGAGTCACCAGTTGACATCTAGTTAGCGATTTAGATAATTTTTTCGGCAAAAAAAACTGTGTAGAGACGTATCCGACTTACGTTTACTATCCAAAACCTAGTCGATCTCGAACTCTTCTTCCCAATTTCCATGGCCAAATCAAGATTCTATATACGTTAGTTGCCAAGAGCTCATACTTAGGAAGTCCATAGTGATTGGTATGTTGAACTCTTAACAAACGAATACTGTTCTATACTGTACTGTTCTACTGTACTGTTCCAGGTAAAACTGTTCTTCGTGTGCTTCTAAATAACGGTCGGTATTTCTTCGATTATGACGAACTCACAGGTGATTTTTCAATGGAAATTAGACCAGTACACGAAAACGACGACGCTGGCGTGTGGCAATGTCACGTTACGGTATACCAACGAGGAAATACCCATACGCTTACGAGCAGAAGCAGGGTCAAAATACCCCATGAAGTCAGTTCTTTCAGATTTCTTATTAATAAAGGAAAAGAAATCTTGAAAACATAGAAAAAAACCTTAGAAACATTTTAAAACCTTTCGGTGTACGACTAATTACTAAGCGAGTATTCTAATCAACTCTCCTATACCAAGGTCCCTCTCAAAAAACTTTAATGCGAATTTCAAATAATAGCGTCACCTCATTTAGTGTTTACTAATTAGTTTTCTTCATTAATTCTTTCAGCACACCTGACAAATCCGGTGAAATAATGTAATCTTCGAACAACGAACGAAGTTAAAAACTATGAATACCAACTTCATTAGTTGTAAATCACAACTACAAAACCATGCTACAGAAAAAAGTCACTGCTACGATCTGCTGATCGACTTCGCTGGTGAATGCACACGAAGCAGATCCATTCCTTATAAATGACATGCCTTATCTTAAACCGAATTTCCGTCGTGCCCGGAAGACCGCGACATTGAATGAGATTTAGTTGATGAGACTACGCTCAACTTAGTGTCGAGACTATTTTCTAACTATGGTTTTGCCAGTGTAAATTTATGTGAAGACTTTGAAGAGCGAATTCACATGTTCTAAAACGTATTGTCATGAATACATATGCGATGATATGATCTCTACAGGAGTCATACCATGTGAAAATAATGGCTGCTTCTAGCTTTGAATCGACATATCTCAGGTCACAGTAAATTTTACTGACTAAAATATGAGTTGTTAAAAAGACGAAGTCTTTGCCTATACGATTTTGTTAATAATTTTAAAAAAGTTTTAGTTCTAAACATATTTAAACTAGTATGAGCACTGTATAAAAAAAGGATAAAGCTCTCGGTGTTGACCAATCCCTGAGGGATGCTCCATGCATTCGAGTTCATTAAGTATCGTTGGAGGTGAATGAATGCAAATCTGGCCTTTACAATGATTCGTGGTGGCCTGTCGATGTATCGAGCCAGTGCTGCTATCCTCCCAGGACAAGTCTGGTACCAATTTGCCGACCCGGGAGGGATGGTAGGCTTGGTGGGCCATGGGCGCATGGATCGACTTCACGTGTGTGTCGCAGTGGCGCCTCCAACCACTGCGCCACACGAGCTACAAAAGAAAGAACACTGTATAGAAAGCATAAATTATATACGTTGTGATTAGTACAATGAAGTAATCTCTTTCATAAATATATAAAATTTCAAACTCCTGAAATACTTAGGCGTTCAATGATGTATCGTCAGTTTTAAAACCAGATTCGTTGCGAAAGGATTGAGGAAGAGC
This sequence comes from Angiostrongylus cantonensis, assembly GCA_009735665.1. NCBI lineage: Eukaryota > Metazoa > Nematoda > Chromadorea > Rhabditida > Metastrongylidae > Angiostrongylus > Angiostrongylus cantonensis. The sequence continues at coordinate 233,962 of MQTX01000235.1, read as the reverse complement.
CTAAGGACAACGCATGACGATTCTCGTCGCCAATCATATCGCTTTTGTCGTCTTGTAGTTTACTGGACACATTTTTCCTTCACAAAACACTTTCAGTATGGGAGTTGAATTTAAAAAAAGAAAACTAATTAGAATGTATAAAAACCCTGTGGGAAAGCGTTGCAAATTTTCCCCTCGCTTTCTTCTAAAGATTTGCTACCTCTTAAGGAAACATAGGATCCGATCCTATTTTGAGAAATGCTGGAAATTTTGCAGGACTGTATTCTACATTAGGACTACAGTAAACGCTGGACTGAAGAAGTGCAATTCAGATCGATAGGGATAATAATGAGTAGAGGACGATGGAAAATGCGCGAAGAGAGATAGTATCAGTAGAAATACCATCTTCATCAATTCAAATTAGCTGGTAGTACGCCCTCAAGTGATAGATTGCCCTTCTTCACCAATTTCATGGGCGAATTCACCGCAAGATGTCACGACCCATGCATATTTCACATTAGCATACATCACTGCACTCGAACCTGATCGTCTTTACCATCGGTCTAATTTGACCGATAAGAATTATTCTCCAATCAGTCATAAGGTGCGCTACAAATCTACGATTCGCCTTCAATCCATGAACCTTAAATCGGTTGGCAGAGAAAATGTATTGCTCCAGGAGTTGGGATTAAAAAGCGGACCAAAAGCAAGTATTAACTTCCGATGAGGTGTAAATGGAAAAGAGTGGGCTCATATATCACTGCCCCAAAATGATTAATGCACTTCGTATATAAACAGTGAGATTCATTCACATTGGCGGATGTGGTTGAATGAGTACGGATTGTATCTTGCACATAAGTTAGGCCAAATCCTGTAATAAATGTAAGGGGATAATGAATGGGAAGCTGGTACAAGGTCACGTTTAACAAATAAGCTCCACATGAGCTCGCCAAACTACCCAGAGCTACACGCAGAAGAACAGAGAATGGAAGAGTGATGAAACGCATTTGTCGTCTTCTAACGATTCACAAGCATTCTGAACCCTAGGACACAACGTTAAAAGAATAAAGAATAAAGCTCTCGGCGTTGATCAATCCCTGAGGGATGCGCCATGCATTCGACTTCAATACGTATCGTTGGAGGTGACTGAATGCGCATTTGGCCTTTACAATGACTCGCGGTGGCCTGTCGATGTATCGAGCTAGTGTTGCTATCCTCCCAGATAAGTCTGGTATCAATTTGCTGACCTCGGAGTGATGGAAGGCTTTGTGAGCCATGGGCGCAGGGATCAGTTCCACGTGTGTGTCGCAGTGGCGCCCCCAGTCACTGCGCCACACAGCGTTAGATTTTTGTATTATAGATATAGATATTTTTTCGGAAACTCACTATAAATTCTCCTTTAGTGGATATACAAAGAATTCACTATACTAAAGACATGTAAGAAACATTTTGTTTCATCGCCTGGAATATACGTACACCGTTTACAAAGTTCTGTTCCATTCTTAAACTTTGATGGGATTAGAATATTCAAAAAGAGGGGATGAAAATTAGATTGTTAAAATTCCTAACAGATGCGTAGGAGCCACAAAAATCAGCGATACACTAAGCGATATCATAGATTTATATTCTACAAAATCCCAACTGCTCAGTCGAATCGACTGGTCGAAATTCGAGTTTCGGTGAAAAAAACGAAACGCAGGTACGCTTCGTGGACTTCAAAAATATGAACTCTGACGCTGTAGAACAAAAGAACCTTCATCTTGACGTCAGAGATCTGTAGATTATAATGGTCTCTCTCCCAGTGAATAAAATAAAAAGGTTAAAAATAAATGAATAAAAGAGAAAATAGAAAAGTTACTAAGATTTCATATGAGCTCGGATATGTTGGTGGAAATTCTGGAAGCGGTCATTGTTTTCGAACCTTATGCACTAAAAATAATGAATATTAGAGGTTATTTGTTAGAATGCATTCAAATCATGAACGGATAAGTGCTCACAAGAATTTCAGGAACGAGGAAATGTCCCTGGAACAACGTCACACTTCTGATTTCTTAACACCTACGATATCAATCTACATTAGCATACCATCCACTCCTTGAATCCATACAAAACAACTGGTCTTAGTGGTTAAGGATTTCCCACAATATCATTCAAGCACAACTAAACATTTATTGCGCTTCCGAAAATGCTGCAATACTGGAAACAGAATACGTAGTTTTCTTGTTCAGCAATCGCGAGGTTGTTATACAGCGTACATTTACTTCCATAGAAAAACACCCAATACAATACAACGCAACAGTAGCTGACGTTTCGGCTGTATCGCCTTCTTCAGAGCCTGGAAGCGTATGCTGATTTACAATTTATTAGGCCAAACACCTCTATAACACTTACAGTAAGACGAAAAACTTCATGGTAACTACATGATCAACAGCTTCTCGAAAAACTCACCGCTTTTTTTTACGTGACTTTTTGGATAAATGCCAAAAATCCGGCAATGAATAGCAGGGAGGAATGCCCAGAGGTTAAACGCGACCCGGTCCCGTATCTTTGGATTAATTTCTGATGTGGGGTGGCGTAGTCATCAACCATATGCGACTATAATCAGCTGTTCTAACCTTCCTCATTGGAAGTCATGTAAAAAAGCGGTGAGTTTTACGAGAAGCTGGTGATCATGTAATTGCCATGAAGTTTTTCGTCTTACTGTAAGTGTTACTGAGGTGTTTGGCTTAATAAATTGTATATCAGCATACCCTTGCAGGCTCTGAAGAAGGCGATACTGCCGAACCGTCAGCTACTGTTGTGTTGTATTGTCTTGTGTGTTTTTCTATGGAAGTAAATGTATGCGTATAAATAACAACCTCGCGATTGCTGAACAAGAAAACTACGCATTCACATTCCAATGCCGTGGTTAATAGAAAGTCGAACCTGGGAACTGGAAACAGAGTTAATTACTCCATTTTACTTGAACCTAAGTCGTAAATTTCAGCATCGATCACACAGCGCTGATCAGTATGCAGTAAGTTCAAGACTCATTTCCGACTACCGATCAATACAGCAGCAAAAGAAAAGAGAACCTTGGGAAGTCAGAAGACCTTACAAGCTCACATCCTTCATGAGGAACGATCAAGAATTAGTACAAATCAATAGGTAAGCGGACGTCACAATTAATTTGGATTATTTCTGTAAAACATGCGTTACAATTATCAGGCTTAAAGGCAAGAATGAAGGAAACTGGGTGACGATGCTCTTCCAAACCACCCGTCTAGAAGATTTAACCACACATCTGGGTATGCTTTTCGCAATGAATTAATCAGAGTCGGCTGAGACAAGGCGAAAATGTGAAACTGTTGGTGTTATTCAGAGGTAGGAAAAAATGCTGGACACACGTTTGAAATGATACAGATATACTTATTGCTTAGTTGCCTACAAATATCAAGAACTACAGTTAGAACCCAGTATATCAAGGAAAGCGACCAAAGAAACGTTTATTCGGCTAAGATAAAGGCAAGAAACCAAGACACCTCCTCGCCATTTTAAAAAAAAGAATGATCATACGAAGTACTGAAAACCAACAACTACTTCCCCATTGTCGACAATGCCAGTCATTGGTGACGCTGACGGTCCAGTTCACTACCGTTTCTCAAATAAAAAGAGTACCCCATATTTCCTAAGGTCCTTTCTTCACACTAAAATCTGTGTTTTTGTGGTAATTTCTGTTACTTTTATGTTTCACGTATCCTCTTCGGCATTCTTCTATCTTCTACTGCTATTTGTAACATTCTTAACAGTGGGCGCGATTAAAAACATCTCACCCACTATGCAATCACGAGATTGTCAGTCTGGTTAGTCCGTTACAGGACATATGTTTTGTATACTCTGGTATTTTGGTTTGATTTCCATATTTACATGAATTTAACTAAACGAAACTTGACACCCAGAGAAACTACCAAGAGCTACACTGTGTGGAAGCAAGCTAATGACTGTGCACTCCATCTACCTGCGTGAAGATACCCTGTTCATTAGCTAGTTTGCGCCAGATGCGCCAACTTCTAAGAACAACAGTTTCTTGTATTGTACACTACTAAACGCAGAACATGTTCTCTGTTATTATCTGTTATGTTATCTTGTTCTCAGAACAAGATAATAAGCTGATAACAACATCTTTAAAGCTGGGGAAGCTTCTGAGCATAGAATCTATAGGGCAAAATAAACCGCTGGAAACGCGCTATATATGGTCCAAACCGGTACGTAATTATTTACATTGGGTGTAGATGCTTTGCTTTGTGTAGTATTGCCTTGAAGAGGTAATCTGACCCATTGATACAGGTATAATTCATAAGTGACTTATTCCATGGGAATGGTGGAGTATTTGTCATATGTCGCATTATTTGTATTTGCAGTGTATTTGTAGTATTTGTCATATGTCATATGTTCTCTTTTCTGCGGCTCATTTTGTCGCACGGAGTTCCTTGTTGGATCTTTCACATTAATTCGATAGCCTACCACCCGGATATTGTGTTACCGTAGAACGAGAAAGCCTATATTCTTCATAAAAAACCATTTTTCGTAGTGCTTAGATACATTATACACGCTATATACCCGCATTTTATACACAAAAACGAAAACACATTGTAATAACAATTCCTTCGAGTAGTATTTTTGCATCCCTTATAATCACCGCAATCTGCAACCCACATGACGAACACTTTTTAAGTAGCCTTCACACAGAGTTTTAATCACTATGGCTCTAAAACCTTCGCATTTTACAATTCTCATCTACAAATCTACAATCTATCACTTCTACTGTTAGTTTTTTTTGGGGCAGTTTTCCAACTATTCCAAACAAAAACAAACCCACCATTGGCCGCATCTAATTCTCACCTACTTGGGATATATTCCAACAGATTTAACCGAAATTTCGATAGCTCGACCACGCGTTCAGAAGTCACCAAGACTTCTATCCCTCCAGGGTCGTCAAATTGGTACCGGACCTGCTTGGGAGAATAAGACCTCTGATTTGATATACCTATGTGGCCATTTGTATAATGCAGATATGCACTCAGTCATCTCTAATGATGCCTGAAAAAGTCAAATGGACGGCTCACTCCTTAACGAATGGTCAACGTCGAACTTTATCCCTTACCCCTTTACCCTTATCACCATGCTGCGAAGCCGAGACCGAATGCTAACACCAGTATAGTTGGGTGATGGACATTCTTTTTCATCACACAAAAACTGAGAATTTTTAAAAAGTATGGTCATGTAGAATATCTCAAACGATACAAAGAATGAACGAATTTCTCCATCCCTGTAACAGCATTCACAGCCTTCATAAACCATTCTTCTTTTGCTCGTACCTGCTAGTTCATCCCCCGATACACTTCAGGTTTTTATCGACATTTAATATAAAAGATACTATCGGTATAATCTCGATTAGCAGTTAATGGAAAACAGAACATAATTCATTTGCAACCGATCTGGTTCAAACCTATACAATTCAAATTTTTACCAGCAACTGATTGTTGGTACATTTTCTAGCGGTGTGACGATTCGAAAAGTTTGCATGGGTTGGTCGATTGGTACAAATAAAAACATTATGAACACTAAAATATGCTTTCCGAACTTCACAAAGGAAGCAGCGTAGTTGTAGTGATCCCGTTCATTACGCGGACCGCACAACCATGTCAAACTGTGGTTCGACCAAAACACTGACTCACTCAACTTCTTATTCTACTGCGGTAGGGAAATTGGTGCCAGATTTGTCTGAAAAGCGGTCGCTCACTTCAATCCAAGGGGTAGGCTGCAGTCTGGTTATCTCAAGACCTCATGGAGAATCGACTCTATCAGTATTCAAGAATATTTGTGATGTAGGCTAAAATTCTTCAAGAAACCCGGCCACAGGCTATAAAAGTTCGAAGACCTTTGTGTATGGTGGATGCCAGGAAACAAATAGGATAAAACAGTACTGGGCACATGTGATGTCGGA
>MQTX01000235.1:176254-227950 GCA_009735665.1 Angiostrongylus cantonensis | reverse complement strand
TAATAATAATAATAATAAAATATTCCACAAAATCCTGCTGAAGACTGGCTGCAATGTGACTGCATGGCGAATGAGTGCTTCCATTCGTACTAGAGTTAGATATGTCACATGAGGATAAAATCATGCAAAATAGAACAAAGAGGATACGTGGAACATCGAGACAGAGAGAGGCGCAAAAACATGCGGAAAAATTGAGTTACAGAGCGAGAGGCACAACAAAAAGGGCGGGCTTATCCGTTCGAAGTAGGCCGAAGTCATGAATTACGTATAACTTACACTATGTGTGGCGAAAAATCAGGCATCAAGTCGGTCGTGGGACATAAACGTGAAATGTTACCGGAAGCACCAAAACACTGGGTCAAGATTGATTCTAATAAGTAGAGAAATTGTGTACTAGCAATGTGCTGTAATTTATCTAGCATAACACATGAACATGACACTTCCATGTGAATTCTGTGCGGTTGGTCTCCACGCGAACGCACTCATTGGAAGCCTTATAGAAAGAGGCTCTGACGAAGGCGAAGTCCGCCGAAACGTCAGCTTATTCGTCAATAAAGAATAAAAATAACACCTCGCGTTTGTTCAACAAAAATACGAAGAATTACTTGATCAATGCCAAGGTTAATAGAAAGTCGGTCGTGGGACATAAACGTGAAATGTTACCGGAAGCACCAAAACACTGGGTCAAGATTGATTCTAATACGTAGAGAAATTGTGTACTAGCAATGTGCTGTAATTTATCTAGGGCTCTGATGAAGACGAAGATGTCGAAACGTTAGTAGAATAAAACACTTTTAACAACCTCGTGTAAGCTCAACGGTCTAAAGCAGTTGACTATCACAATAACTCTTTTTATTCCAGCTTGCTTTAAAGACATTAAAATTGAACATGATATGGTGTAAATACTAACTTAAATGTAAAACTAAATTCACGTTCTAGCTTGTCACACAAACGCAACGTGAGCATAACTACTTGAAATATTAGTCATAGCTTGAAGAAACAATGCTGACAATACACTACCTTCATTCCATGACTAAACAATAAACTGTGGCCAATGCAAGCACACTGAAGTGAATAAATAATGGTTTCAACAGATACCTTGGTATTTGAACACGACAGAGAAAAACTGTTGCAATAGACGATAGATCACCTAGCTGTGACAAAAAAAGCACGCCAAAAACACACTTAATCACTTTGTATTTACTGCATACTCTTTTTTTTTTCCACAGCTAAAGCAGTTGACTATCACAATAACTCTTTTTATTCCAGCTTGCTTTAAAGACATTAAAATTGAACATGATATGGTGTAAATACTAACTTAAATGTAAAACTAAATTCACGTTCTAGCTTGTCACACAAACGCAACGTGAGCATAACTACTTGAAATATTAGTCATAGCTTGAAGAAACAATGCTGACAATACACTACCTTCATTCCATGACTAAACAATAAACTGTGGCCAATGCAAGCACACTGAAGTGAATAAATAATGGTTTTCAACAGATACCTTGGTATTTGAACACGAAAGAGAAAAACTGTTGCAATAGACGATAGATCACCTAGTTGTGACAAAAAAAAAGCACGCCAAAAACACACTAAATCACTTTCTATTTACTGCATACTCTTTTTTTCCACAACATGGAATGATGTGAAATACAACTACAATGATGCTCAGATATTTCCAAAACTCCGGACTTTGCACTGTGACCTACACTACAGCTCCAGCTTAACAGGGTTCAACGCCGATTTGGGCTCCCCAGATCAATTACGTTGCCGAGTGACTGCTGACAGTACTGATAGACAGAAAGGTAGCTGAAAAACGAAACAAAAGACCCGCATGGCGAGGTTGTGAAGGCGTTAGCCCTACAAAAGGGTAATAAGAAAGTTCGATCCCTGCCACAAGACACATGCGGCCCAGAGTTTTGCAAATATTTCAACATCTTTGTAGTTGTATGCCAAAAATATTCAGTCCGTCATGGGAATAAGACAGAATTACTGTTGAAACTGTTGGAAACTTTAAGACTTACATTAAGATGCGACGATTCCTGATGCTGGAACCGGTTCGTACGAGTATAATACAGCCTCGTGAAACGTGTAGTCATTCCATCCGACTATAAAGATTAAAAACACGAATAGTGTTTCCGTATATTCACGTTTGCTGAGCAACGATAGGAAACAACTTCCATACATGAGCTCCTGTCATGTACAAGCGGGCCTTCATCGTGGCTCGAAGTGTTCCTGAGCGTCGGGTTGCACTACCCCATGGGAGTAATCATCCCACGACAGGGTCTCACAAGCTTATGAGTCCGGCTTTCCCATCAGGAAGCCTAGCTAACAGAATCCATCACCGCTCTGGTACCAAACTAGTCGGTGGCAAATCTCACTCTGATTCACATGGGCTGGAACTGCTTGTAGTGGTTACAACATGGATCAGACTTTGGCTAGACCAGCAAAACACGGAGAAAATGGAGAATATTCTAGGGCCAACACAACCAGTGAGGACGGGCCGTCCAAATATCTGAGTATAATAGCGTTGTCAAAGCACAAAGGGATGAGCTGCGTAAACAAACTAGTCACAAAACATAAAACGCTTCCTCTCAAGATTTATTCGCAAATCATAATGTGTGGCTTAGGCTTCCTCACATTTCAAAATGAACAGAAGATGAGAAAGAAAACAACGAAAGAAAAAAACGACCTGTATCAATTATGAGAGGAGTGGTAGAGGAACCCAAACACCTTGCTGTACGTGCTCATTAGGACCATATTTGTATAAATGTGCTGCCAAACCACTGTTAAGGAAACATCGTTTTAAACGACATCTGTTTAAAAACGTGTCAGCATAGAATTTGCAAATATGACGTCACAGCATCCAGTAGCATCATTCTGTGCTCTTTCGGTGATTGAATATTAGTGCTCATTCCGTCTGCTGCTAATGTTATTGATGAACCTATCGAATCTATTCGTATTACTGTTCGCTCACCATCAGGATGAGAAGTAACTCGACCAGAAAGGTTCCTCTGAAAGTTTCTCTATTGGGCAAAGGTAACATAATAATAATCATAATAATAATGACGTCCACCAAAAATTCAGAGCACACAGCACAAAATAAACCTTTTGAAGCGCCTTTAGAATTGCGTCTGTTGTGAGTTGCCCAGTGTATTTCGGGCGAAGTGCTCCAACTTTCTTTTTCGCAGGCTAAAAGGCACAGGTTGAGAAATGAATTAATTAGAACATATATGTTTCGGGAACTCGTGTAGCGCAGTGGTAGGAAGCGCCCTACAATAAATGTAGGATCGATCGCTGTGGCCAAGGCCCACCAAGTCCTCCATCACTCCAAGGTCGGTAAATTGGCACCGGGTTTGTCTGGGGTGATAGCAGCACTACTTCGATACATCGGTAGGCTATCGTGAGTCATTTTAAAGGCAACATATGCATTCGATCATCGATGCTTAATGAAGTTGACTGTAAGGCGCATACCTCAGGAATTAATTATGCTTCGAGACATTTAAAAGAACATAAGAGACGAGTGAAAACATGTTGAGAAGAGTATGGAAGGGCGAAAACGTACAATAAGTTCATAGGCATCATCGTAGGCACATAATAAACCCGACAATGAAGCGACACCTATCTCAGGATTAGCATAATGACCGCGAAGCTCCAATCGCTTGATTACCTGAAATAGGAGGAAATAAAGTAGAATTCAAATTTATCACCAATGGAAGCTAACTGATATGCTATAAAAACCTAGACCTATATAGCAAGTGATTTCAATGCTATAAATTAAACAGGATTCCTCACATCAGAACCGATTTTTATCTTCCTCTTTCTCAACTTTTTAGACGGCAGCGAAATCGATATCTGCTCGTCGTACTTCATTGGCAATATGGAATTCTGGGAAAACAAATGCTGATAAATTAAAGCGGTAGAATTAGGGATCTGGAGGGAAGCTGTAGCATAAAAAAAACAGTTACATAAATAAACTCACATATTGCACAAGGAACTCAATACGATTATGAGTAGGTGACTTAGAGTTATGACTTAAAGAATACACATCGGGTACAATAAGGTTCTGCAATACAAAACACTCAAATTTTCACAACAAACATTTCTATGAACTATGAGTTGCAAAAAAAAATCGCCTTTGCAGTTTAATCTCTTCCCAAAAGCAATACCCATCAACAAATTCTCAAAAACAATGGCAAAAACCATAACTATCTTTCAATTGTTTAGAAAATGGTTTAAATAAAGGACGAGTCATCATATATTGTGTAGATCGCAACCGTTCTTTCATTCGATTCATTTCCTCGTATTTAATATTCACGAAGGTTCCAAGATTTGCGCATGGGAATTCAGTTGCTGCATGAGGACTAGCGTTCCGCACGAATTTCGTTGAACGTTGGTCGATTAGCCTTGGAATTCTGAGGTATTTGTGATACGGCATTCCTGGCTGTTCAATACAGACAGACGACGGTAACTGTAGATCGAAGGGTGTTATTTCCAAAACTACTACCAACCCACCAATTCCAGGGTAATGAGAGGTTTGGTGCACGTACTGATCAGCACATCTACCACCGCGCTGTCCGCACCCCTCTATTCTTCAAATACTGTATCCCAACTTATCAACGGCACTTAATGATAACTATGACTAAAACTAAGAACGATAAAAAAAAACAATGAACATTAAAGCCGTTCGGTTATAAACTCAAGTTGTCGTTACCATATATTTCATTCTGTGCTATTTACTAGCCAGAGTACATTATCCTTCGACAACAAGCGACAAATTTTCGATAACTATAACTAGTTCAGTTTGAAATTTGACAGACCTAGAGACCCCGCAGAAGAAGCTTTGCTGTACCGCCTCAACGATATAATTTCGTACAAACCAGTTCCTTATTTCTATGATTATTCACTGGTAAAATTTGAAAAGAGATGAAGCGAAACGTAAAATTCCAAAAAGTGCTGCGTTTTACAAAATCTGAGTCTTGCTCATAGGGAGGAAAATACTACAATGGGCAATATTCCTGAGTCCTAAAACTTGACTTCTGAATTGGCAGCTGGTCACAGAGACAGATGTTAAGTCGAGTAAGTATAACTAGAACGTAGGTTGTGAAAATTTTCCCACGTGGATTTGTATGGAGTCATTGGGAATGAGTCGAAATATCAGAGCTATTTCAACCACAGCCGCTGCATAACTGGGTTAAACGGTGATTTGCGCCTTCTGGATTGTTCCCGTTGATGGATGACTGTTGATGGTACGTTGGGGTAAAAACGAAAACTGGCAGGGAAAAAGGTGAGGTAAATGCCTTAATGCAGTGATAGCAATGTCGTTCAGTAATTATAAGACCCCGGATAGATTTTGTGCAGCGCCATAGAAATCCTCTATCCCTCCCTGACAGGCAAACTTCTATTATGACTTGCTCTCTTTGATCTATAAAAGCTGTTGAATGAATATGGTAATAATATGGGAAGGCACTAACAGGGCTATCCTAGGATATAAGGGAAATCGACTCGACCAACATTCAACGACATTCATAAAGAAAATTAGAGCAGTCTAGCAGCACCGAACTCATATGGAAAATCCGAAGACCTTGGTGGAATATGAATGAGACAAAACGAATCTAATGGAGGAGATACTAGAATCTACCTGATATGTGGTGCTGGACCATTTTGAGTGCAGGATCTTCTTCAAATAAAAGTTACTCTATTCAAACAACTTGGGTAGTTAGGTTAAAAAAAAACTAACTTGGCGTAAATTGCGCTTCACAGAAACGAAACTAGAAAGATTAGAAAACAGGAAACTACTTGAGAGGAAGTTGAAACGAAGGACCCACATGGTGTGGTGGTGAACTCGTTAGTCACCGGAAGGGATTAAAACGTGTCTTATCGCCATCGCAGACACCTGGGGTCTGGAGATTTAGATTCTGATTTAAAAAAACAAAAGCTCACAGCAATATCCCGAAATACATCATGAAGGAAGTCTACAGCTCGTAAGATTATAATAGGAATATCTGTACTATTTGATGACAGGAGTTGTGAATCGAACTAATATTCAACAAGATTTCCATAAGTCAATACTCACTTTTGGTTTAAGCTCTATTGGAAGCAATGTTGAATTGAGTTGAGAAAATTCCAGTCTCGTCTCAATCGGATAATAAAACGCACGTATGGCTAGTTCTTCATAAGGTCGATATACTTCGTTAAGCGGATAATCGGGATCTATAAGATTTCTACTGTCCTTTAAGGAATTCTTTCCCGACAATGAGTTCGAATAAGGAAAATCTGTGAAAAGAAGACTAAATCTATCAAAATATGAACTATGGACACACCAGTCATTATCAAAGCATTCTTCGAGTCGTTTCCCCACATTTCTAAAAGATGTGGTGCATCTCCTAAGCGCAACGATGGATGACCAGTAAAAACCTGATAGGAGCTTCTACAAACTAAGATGTAAAAGACTTGAAGATTTGAAAAAAAACTTAGAGATTTAAAACGTAAAAACTTAAAAATGAAGCATGAAGACTGAAAATAGAAAAACTTACGACGCATGGTGTCTTGTATTCTCGACAAAACGATTCATAGATATTACTATAGAGTTTAAGTCTTCCATTCCGAACTAGCTGCAAAAACAATTTATTCAGAGTAGCTGAATAACATTAAAATGAAATTCATGTAAACACAGCAAAACCAACAGGAACTTCATAGAAAAGAACTAGAATAAAGAGCTCTTTCTATGTTTTCGAAGTTTCTGTTGCAGAAATCATATAACAAACACTCCACAAGGTATATTCAGTGTACTTAAGCCACCGTATCGCTATGCTTCGTGGTAGCTAATAATGATACAGACTTCTGCAAGGTTGACTGTCCGGATAAACATGTTATTATCACTGGACAATCAGTATGATCAGTAAGAAAAATCCTGTGTATAATGGCATCGACTAAGTATGGCTCATTCGACAGATGTTCCGCTTTACAAGATCCGGCTCGATGTGCGACGAATATACCACATCGAGAAGACGAACCACTGTGGACATCGACTCGAATCACCGGCCCTGAGGAAGACGAAGACGGGGAAGCGTTACCCGAATAAATATTGCTAACAACCTCGTGTTAGCTTAGAAATGAAAGAAGGTACTACTACAAGGTTCTAAACTTTCATAATTGTAATAATACAGCTTTTCTTCCAAGTTTACGATTTGGGTTTCCGTGGTCTCCTTAAACAAAAGGAACTAGAACAAATTTATCGACTCCTAAATAATAAGAAATAGTGAACTAACTGCATCTTCTACATAGGAATCATGAAAAGATTGACCTATTTTGTACTACTTGCAGAAGAAAAACTTTCCACAACTAACATAATATTTCACCTTGTAATAGTACCCAGGAACGACCTTGTATTAACCTCAGCATTGAATTATAAATTCGTCGTTTTCTCTCCTAGCAATCGCGAGGATTTCTTCATCTGTCCTCCACCGAGGAAGAACAGCCGCTCAGAGTCGCATATGGCTGACGACTGCAGCACCCCCCGTCAACGATCGATGCGAAGGTAAGGGGCGAGATCTCGCGTGATCTCGGGACATTCCTCCCTGCTATTCATTGTAGGCATAAAAAAAACAAAAGCACAGCGAAGACAATTTTGATATAAAAGTCGCTATCCTCAAGTAAGATGCGTACTGGTGTACCGTTCCAGGCTCTGAAGAAGGCGATTCTGCCGAAACGTCAGCTACGATTGTGTTGTATGTGTGTTATTGTATGGAAGTAAACGTATGCTGTTTAAAAACCACGCGATTGATAAGAGAGAAGACGACGAATTCATAATCCAATGCTGAGGTTAATAGAAAGTCGATCCTGGGTACTATTACAAGATACCAGCAAAGTACTTTCGACTTGTGAAGGAAGCACTGTCACTAAGACAAAAGATCATCTTAGGCAGAAAACAGATCCACTTTCTCCGCCGCTGCATTCAACACCGAGTCGTGCCGAAGTTCATAAAACGGAAACGGCTTCACAAGATGTGTGGTCAACCAGAGAACAGCCAACAAGTGCGGGGCATCGAAATGGAACTACTCCGCGCCGCACTACGAAGCAAACGGAACGAAATGTTCGCAAGGAAGATGAAATGTGTGACGAAGGAACAGTTTTGTGCTTTGTATTTGGAGGATCAACTTTGGAGGAGAATAGTTGGTGGGTCAATATTAATATGCGATTCTATTAGGTCTAATGCCAAAATAGCCTTGCAGCGAAAATTTGAGAATCTGTTGAATAATTCGAGTGTCTCGGCTTCAAGAAACCATAGAGAAACGAACCTTGCTAGGAGTCAAAATACGGTTGATGCTGCACCAAAAAAGTCTAGAGTCACCATACTTGAGGACATGACAAATAGCAGAGAGAAATGCCTCGAGATTGCGCGGGATCTCGCCCCTTACCTTCGTATGGATCGTTGATCGGGGGTGCTGCAGTCGTCAGCCATATGCGACTCTGAGCGGCTGTTCTTCCTCGGTAGAAGACAGATGAAAAAAGCGGTGGGTTTTTTCGAGAAGCCGTAGATCTTGTAATTATCGCTCAGATTTTCATCTTTCTGTTTGTGCTGTTGAAGTCTTTGACCTAGTAAGTTGCGCATTGGTGTACCCTTCCAGGTTCTGAAGAGGGCGATTCTGCCGAAACGTCAGCTACGATTGTGTTGTATGTGTGTTATTGCATGGAAGTAAACGTATGCTGTTTAACAACCTCGCGACTGCTAAGAGAGAAAATGACGAATTCATGATATTTCAGTTGAAAATTACCCCTTCTTGTGTGTTTAAATTGTTCAGCTTACACGTGGTTGATAAGTAAACTTTATTCGGCTGACGTTTTGACGCCTTCGTCTTAGAACCGTGAAAACGACAAAACGTTAGCCTAACAAAATTTATTTATCAGCCTCGTGTAAGCCCAACAATTTAAACACATGTTGATTTGTCATACCGAGGTTAAAGGAAAGTCCGGCTTGAAATACACTACCCCAGCCGCTACTGATTTTAATTAACAGTGCTAGCCAATTATATCCTCTAAGTCCATCACTATGCACACACTATTTGCTCAGTATCACCCAAAGAAACTATAAACATCGACAGAAAAGATCAGACGTAATACAAATTGCTACCCAATTAGCGTGAAATGTCCTAAAACATAGAAGAGCTTAACCTCCTGCACTGTCTCTAACAGGTAAGATACCCGTCCAAACAGTCCAAACAATCGCAAAATTCTTATAAATTGTTACATCAACACGAACCTACAGTACTTATCAATTTTGACGATAAGAAAGTTGGTTAGTACGTAGCTTAAAACTTACCGCTATGTGACAAAACGGTTCCTCTGGAACATATACAGCATTCTGCCTTGATTCAGATAACCACTCAGCGTTTACATTCGAGTAAGCCAAAGCACCCTTCGCAACAGGCGATATGAAATAGATGCGTGTTTCTAGAATGGAGCCTCCCTGAACAAATTGGTTTAACGACGAACCTCGGCTATGTCTAGAAACCACATAAAGAACCAACAAAACCACCCACCGCATTGTCTATACTCCTAGAAACGACATCAATTAAATCAAAAATGGATCCGACAGGACTCACAGGCATCAGAACATTTCCTCCACGTTTTAAAGTGTCCAAAACCGTTTGAGACACTTCAATTATAACGCTCTAAAAAAGCATACAATGAAAAACCTCGATGGGCCATCGAACCTCCATTTCAGTGTAAGTTAATAAACTATAGTTTTAGAAAACTTAACACTAGCGGGTCAGCCGCCAAAATCGACAATGCAATCGAAGGCGCCTTGCTTTACAAATGGGATCGATGCCCACGCCCAAGGTTCATGAAGCCTCCCATCCTCCGGTTTCGGCAAACTGGTACCAAACTTGTGTGGGAGGATAACAGCACTAGCTCTATACACCGCTCAGCCACTGCGTGGCCAGATATGCATTCAGTCACCTTCAACGATACTTAATGAAGTCGAATGCATTGGCCATCCCTCAGAGAGTGATCAACTCCGAGAGCGACATTTTTACTTATTTTAATATATTTCCTGCAAGAAGCATCCCATAAATGGGATACTTTGTCGCCAAAAGGTTAATAAATAACATAAAATGACAAAGGAATTTCAGTCTCAGACCTCGAGGCTTAGTTCTGGTGTTCTTCCCAACGATGTCAGAATAAGTGCATCAGCATCTTGAAGTTTCTCCAATTCAATGGATCGTGAGTGAGTTGAGCGAGTAGATGATGATGTGAGATATCCCACCTGATGGACGAAAATGCTAGCAAAAATCAATATATTTTTAAAGTAACATATTTTGTTGATTGTGAACTTTAATTTCGATTTTCCTCCGAACGTTTACCGGCCTCATCGAAGATGGGAAGTGTTCCTGAGTGAAGGACTGCGATGTACAGTAGGGCGGGAAATTCATTCCTCTAGCAGGGTATCCCAAGCTGAGAAGGGGTCTGGTGTTTCCATCAAGAAGTCCAGATAACAGTAAACCAATACCAGGATCCATCACCGTCCTGGTATCAAACTAATCGCACGGTGGTAAGTCTTCCCCTGATCCACAAGGACTGCGGCTACCTGTAGTGGTGACGACCTGGGGCAGACTTTGCCCAGGCTGACCTCGGAACTCCAGGGAACTACAGCGACTATACCAGCAAAACTGCGAAAAAATGAAAAGAGTTGGTGCTCGCACAATCAGTGAAGACGGGCCATCCAAGTATCTAAGAATCAACATATTTCACCACAAATTTACTTAACAATTTCAACCTACGCGCTCGTATTCCGTTTTAAAAACCCAGTTCGATGAGCCGATGGAGTACCCACTTGGACAAGCCAACACCGAAATTCCTCCTTCAAGATTCTAAAAAGTACCAAGCATTTCAAAAAAAGAAAAGTGGCAAAAAATAAACACGAATAAAGCACAGAGGTGACATAAAGAAGATTTTGCAAGAAAGTGAACATGTAGCGCAGTGGTCGGAGACGATCTGCAATGCATATGGAATGGATCCCCGCGCCCCGGGCCAACGAAGCATTCCATCCCTCCGGGGTCCGCAAATTGGTACCAGACTTGTCTGGGAGGTTAGCAGCGCCAGCTGGATACATCGGTAGGCCGCGACGAGTCATTGTAAAGGCCAGATACGCATTTAATCACCTCCAAACGACGTTTAATGAAGTCGAATGCATGGCGCATCCTTCAGGGATTGATCAACGCCGAGAGCTTAATCCTTTTATTATTTCACGAAAATTCACTGCAATGAAAGCACACTCACAATAGGTTGATTGAAGGACACCGTAGTGATGCTCTGTAGGGCTTGCTCCATTACATCCTTCGAATAAAATGGCATCCATTCTAAAGGATTTCTAGTGGGAGCATTGGCAAATGCACTAAAAATAGAGGAGTGATGTATTTTTTTTTTCGCTGGCTACTGAAAATGATGCTGAGAACAAAATTATTTATACTTTTGAAGAAAAACCAACCAATAAATAGATGGGTCCTTCCACTTTTTACCAATGTCGTCAAAAACTATTCTTTCGAAATATTCTATCAGTTCTAATATCATCAATCTAAAGAGATGTAAGATAAATGTAACCATCTTTTACAACAAGCAGATGAAAACAACCCCACCTCCCAAACTGCACAACAGGTCCCGTTGTGTATATAGTTCCTCTGAATCCCGAATTATTAACGTAGAACGGAAGCGCTACAAGTGATTGCCAATTAGAAATCAAAATGTAATCCACCGTGTTCATTGGCAACGTCTCCAACTGTAAAACAAAGATACAAATCTAAGTATAAGTAAAACTATTCGATGTTAAAGCATACACAATCTAGAGATATAACAACAATGATGCTGAGATATTTGCAAAACTCCGGACTACAAGTGTCTGCGGTTGGGATCGAACCCACCACTACTCTTTCCGGAAGCTAACGTGTTCATCACCACACCATGGGGATCCCTCGTTTCGTCATTCTCTAATATACACATAATTTTCGCATATAGGAAGGATAAATTGAAAATGTTGATAGCATAATTTCCATTTTTTCGGAGTTTTGCTGGTTTAACTATTGTGGTTGCCTGGAATCTTGCAACCAGCCTAACCAAAGTCTGACCCAGCTCATCACAACCATAGGCCTTCGCCGGGCTTGTGGATCAGAGGGAGACTTTCTAGTGACTAGTTTGATACCAGGACGCTGGTAGACCCTGGTATTGGTATAATCTTAGCCGGGCTTCCTGATAAAAACGTCGCATTTCTTTTCAGCTCGGGAGGCCTCGCTGAGGGATGAATCTCCCCGGTGTACGTCACGGCCCGTCACCCAGTAACACCTCGCAGCCACAGTGATGCGGGTGGTGAGGATCTAATCTACAGATATTGTTAATTGATATACCGATAATCTTGGCAAATAAGATGGGTTAAGTAGAAATGTTGATAGTTTATGCTTAACGATCTCGATTATTCGTCAAAAACGGTTGACACAAACATCGGTGAGATAATATACAAGCCAAATATATCACAATGAAAGTGTAAACCAGCATCATTGACGACACTAAACATTATCGCAAAAGGTAAACGGATTCAAACTCGTAGTAGAAAGCCATAGACAAAAAACCTGATCAAAAACATGTTTGGGCAAAAAGAATGATAAAACAAGGTAAGCTTTCAAATAAAACAAAACGAACCGGTATCGGATGGACCTCGGGGACACCTTCTATAAAGACATTATCATTCAACAGTTTTAGATATCGAAGATCATCGCGAAAGGAAGGCAAGCATTTTAATCGTGACCTAAAATGCCGCAGAAGCTCTTCCAATTAAGTCCGTAAACACATATCTTCCATCCTTTACATGCGACAATTGAATAATACAGACATGAAATAAAATCTTAAAGCTAAAAGCTTTAAAATAAAGCTCTTAGCATTAATCAATCCCTGAGGGATGCTCTACGCATTCGACTTCACTAGGCATCGTTTGGAGGTGATTGGATGCATATCTGGCCTTCACAATGACTCGCGATGGCTTACTAATGTATCGAGCCAGTGCCGCTATCCTTCCAGACTAGTCTGGAACCAATTTGCCGACCCCAAATGGATGGAAAGCTTGGTGAGCCTGTAGCGCGGGGTCGAACCCAGGCGCATTGCATAGCGCCTCCGATCAATGCGTACCACGCGCGAAATGAAATCTTACGAACATGAAGTCTTACCTCTCATCGTATAGATGAGGTAGAAAATGGTTGAATGATGCGAAATCAACGGCACAGTCAAGTAATACTGTCACGTTTTGAAATCGAAGCAAAATACACGGCTTGTGAGGATGCCATGAAAAGCTGGTCTGAAAATACTTGTATTCTGCAAGTAGTAAAACTTTGCTCATGAAAATATAGTGCACTAGATTTCTAAAACGTAATATAATCCACAGGTAAATCTATGAGCGAATATAATGGGTAAATGTTCATAGTACGTTTTTTGATAGAAATCGTGGGTTACCAGTGCCCAAAGACCTAAGGAAAATGTAAAAAAGCAAGTCCCCATAAGAACCTAATTCCAAGAATGTTAACTGTCTGCTACAGAATAATAAGTAATAGTTACTAAAATAAGGCACCTTTAAACATTCTATTCAGCGAATAACATACAGCGTTAATTCGTATCTGTTATACCACACTAACTGGTCTTCGATTTTCCTCGCTCTCTTTGCTTTATAAACATCCTGATCCCATGTGTAATAAGAACGTGATTTTCTACAACTCCGGACCGCGGGTGCATGCGGTAAGGATCGAAAACGCTATTACCCCTTCCGGAAATAATGCGCTCACCATCACACTATGCGGATCCTCCGTTTCGCCTTTCTCTCAGGTAGTTTTAACTATGTAACAGTGCTATCAGCATTCTCCCGTTAAAACCTGGGGAGCACAAACCGGCACTGAAATCAGCTTCAGCATAACTGAGTTCAATGCCGATTTGTGCTCTCTAGATCAATCCTGATGAAGGGTGATTGCTGAGAGCACCTATAAAACACGGCTGAGAGAAATGCGAAAAGAAGGATCCGCATAGTGCAGTAGTGAACGCGTTAGCCCCGCAAGGGGTAATTGCGTTTCAGTCCTCACCGCATACAGCCACGGTCCGGAGTTTTGCAAATGCCTCAGCATCATTGTAGTTACATTTCACAGCATATCCTGCCCCAAAAGAATAAGCAGTACATAAAAAGGTGGTCGCAATGTAGTTCGCACCATCCACCTTCAGAAACATGTATCCGAACACAATGGAAGAAGCTATTTGGTTCGTTACCTTGCATTAGTCATCCACGAATGCCTTAGAATTCAAATTTAAGTTCAGCTACCGTTACTGAATTTCCTTCTATTCACAAATATCTTCGAACACATGTCGAGTCGATTCCCCTCAAAATCCCGGGACAACTCTGCTACCGCGATCCCATGATTTTCACTAAGGGTTGTTACCTTCCTAAGTCGACTTTTGCGAATAGCAGGAAACTATTCCAACAGAAGTCTCTTCTCAACTGGAAAACTCCGGAAGCAGCTTGGATGACCTAGCGCATAGTCTAGTCTGACAAGCGGATATCGCTTGAGTATTTCATAATATTAGTAACAATGAAAAATTACAAATGCCGCGACGATTGGGAAATGAAGTAACCCCACGAGCGTCGTAACTAAGCTAACCGGATTTCTATGTCAAGGCTCTATATAATTCAAATGGGCAGACCGCCTCACAGGATATTTGAAAGTGTATGCTACACGAAAGCTTCAGATCTAAGCCGTTTCCAGAGAGGTCTATGATACAAAGCCTATCGTGATAAAAGGATAAAGCCCTCGGCATTGATCAATCCCTGAGAGATGAGCCATGCATTCGGCTTCACCAAGCATCGTTGGAGGTGACTGAATGCATCTCTGGCCTATACAAAGACTCGCGGTGGCCCACTGATGCATCGAGTCAATGCTTCTAATCTCCCATACAAGTTTGGTACCAATTTCCCGGCTCGGTTGAAAAGTTTAGTGAACCTAAGGCACGGGAATCGATCCTGTGTGTCCTTACACGGAACGAGTTGCGCAGAAATATACCAGTGATGACATATATGCATTAGGTTTCTAGCAGCTTTTAGCGTGACAGTCGAGTTTAGGCTCAACCAGTGCGGTCACGCACTATTTTGGCCTGTCTCGCGCCTGCCAAACATCTCTTCCCTCCGGGGTCACGAAATTGGTACGAGATTTGCTTGAAAACAGTTCACTTCAGCAACGTATGTGGAAATTTCCTAGTCCAGCTATACCTGATCTCCAGGGAGGAATGATTCGACGTGCTTTAAACGACATTCATGACGAAGGCAAAAATGCTCAAGCAGCAGTCGAATCCATACACAAAAGAAGTTGGAAGAACTTTGTGAGCAGTGGATGGTAAAGGACGAATAGAAATGAGATGGTAAGATCCGCACAGCAGACTGAACGTGGGAGATACGAAATGAAAAAGCAATTGAAAGAAAAAGGCCAGAGAGCCACGGACTAGAAGTTGTATGTTAATTGACATAATAAAGGACTTCTTCCACAAATACGAAGGAAAGATCAAAGAACCAATATTTGAAAAAAAGCATAGAAGCTCACCAAATGCATAGCTATCAAATCATGTTCCAAGAAGTCCTGCACCAGTACCGACGAGCGAGCATAACTATGAGTTACTTTGAAATCAACTAGTGCATTGTTCGAACTACGGACCATACGTCGAATATCACGAACAGTTTCCCCAGTTGTCCATCTGAGGCGCCCATTTTTTTCTTCAGTCACTTTGTCTCATGGACTCAGCCACATTGGAAGGAAATCCTGGAAACATTCCAGATACATTAAACGTGAGCTGTTCTATATGTGTATAGCCATCTGAGTCCTCTTCGGCTTTTCAAAGAGACATTGAAATGCAGAATCGTTTAAACGTGTCCTTATCCCGGATGCGAGAAGATGGTTCGACAGGAATAAGAAGCTTCGTAAGTCTCGATTAGGATATTTCCAGCTCTATGTTAGACATCCAGGAATTACGCAAGAAATCGCCTGCAGAAGAAAAGCCATCTGAGTCCTCTTCGGCTTTTCAAAGAGACATTGAAATGCAGAATCGTTTAAACGTGTCCTTATCCCGGATGCGAGAAGATGGTTCGACAGGAATAAGAAGCTTCGTAAGTCTTTCGATTAGGATATTTCCAGCTCTATGTTAGACATCCATTAAGATTCCTTATGCTGCCCACTAACTTTCCTTCTCTTAAGAATCAGTACATGCAATTAAAGAAGGACAAACTTCGTTATCAAGTGAACGTTCTCGATCGTCCATGTAACGTCGCCTCAGACATTTTTAAAGGAATATCGATTTTTGTTAATGGATATACAGGTTAGTTGCCTTTTCAAAGGTGAACCTAAAACAGTTTCATTGTCTAGGCAGCGTGAAAGGCGAAACGAAGGTTCCGCATGGTGTGTTAGTGGACACGTTAGCCTCCGCACAGGCTAATCGCAGGTCCAATCGACACCGTGGACATCTGCGGTCCGAATAAGATTCTTTTTTTCGTCCTCTGATATGGAGGTTTTTTTTCCATTTTCTATTTCTATTCTCCTCCATTTCTTTTCCACAATATATTTCCCGGGCAAACACGAAGGATTACTTTATTCTGTTTTGCAGTAAAGCTAATTCCATTCCCATATACACTTCGTAGTGTACGAATACAAGGTGTAAATACAGTCTCGACTATAGGGTACTCCACACGTATGGGCGCACGTAGCGCAGTGGTCAGAAGCGCTGTGCAATGCACGTGGGATCGATCCTGCGCCCCAGGCTTGGCAAAGCCAACCATCTCTCCGGTGTCGGCAAATTGGTGCCAAACTCGTCTGAAAGATTGGCAACATTGGCTCGATACATTGGTAGGCCACCGCGGATCATTGTAGAAGCCAGATATGCATTCAGTCACCTACAACGGTGTTACTAATGGAGTCGAGTGCATGGCGCATACCTCGGGAATTGATCAACGTAGAGAGCTTTATCCTTTTAACTGTTTACGATAGAGCTGACATTTCGGCCTATTTCGCTTTCTTCAGAGCCTAGACCTAGTCGAAGCCTAAACCAAGATTGCTATCGCATTGAAGACAGAATAGCTTTTATGCACTTTTTTCTTTTTCTTTTTGTTTTATATTTTTCAGCTTGGCACTTTCTGTTTCCATTCTGTACCTAATTTGTTGTAGAGTTCCATCATAATTCTAAGCGACAATGAAGGTGTCCACTCTAACGAATCAGCTGATCTCTTCGACAGCGATGAAAACAGTCGCGACGTCACTGATGTAAATGGTATTGAACAATCTACATGTTTTGCAACAAAAGTTGAAGAACGCGACACTTTTCTTACAGAAATTGTGCCAAACATGGGAGGCTTCCCGCCAGAATGTGAAGCTTCGTTTTGGGATGATGAAATGAACTTAAACGAGGTTAAATCTGGAACTGGTTTTCCAGAAAACGATAACAGTGATGGGTGCCAGCTAGAGTATCCCAAACCTTCAGTGAGTTCCGTGGAGGTTGATGGATTTGACGTCTATGTGTACGCCGTTGTTTAGATAGCTGTAGAATTACGCAAGAAATCGCCTGCAGAAGAAAAGCCATCTGAGTCCTCTTCGGCTTTTCAAAGAGACATTGAAATGCAGAATCGTTTAAACGTGTCCTTATCCCGTAAAAAGTGACTACATTGTGATTTCATAGTTGTTCACGTTGAGACAGAGAATACAGAAAGTTACTGATGTGTTACGCTTAAAATTGCCAACGCATTGAGAGTTGTTGATTACTGCTGTGGTTCTTCGCAACGGTTTACCGCCTCTACGTAGACTCATGTCGGCCCTGTCGCCTGCTATGTGCATGTTGAGATACACTGAGGTGGGAATATAAGTGTTAAACAACTGATTGGAAGCTGATTTCTCGTACATAAAGGGTTTACTTCATCAGTTCTGAAAATAGTTCCATCATGCTTTGGTTTGTGTTGTATTAATTTTTGAGGAGTTATTCAAAGAAAAGGACGGAGTTTGTTCGAGGTATTTTTGAAGTAACTGTTTTGTTGTTTTCATCAAACCGTTTCTTCCGAAAAGTTCTTGGTAACATTGTCCACAAAAGATATCGAATTGTCGGTAAGATTTGCTCAAAGGTGACTACGAGACATTTAGTAAAATAGGAAGAAATGTTGCGTTTTGGACTACGTAACGATGGAAAAGTTGTAAAAAAAATTAGAGAAATAGTAGAAGAATGTAATATCGTTATATTTTTTCTATCTTCTCTTTACTGTTTTCTCTTTTGTCTTCTTTCTTACTTCCCTTTCTTTCTCCTTCTTTTTTCCGTCTTTCTTAGAAGACAGCGGCTATGTAATCTTTAATAATAGTTGAAAATTTGAACTAGTGGGATGATAATCACTTGGATCAAAAGGGAGGTTGAATTCCACATGAATATAACGTGATTATTTGTTGTGAATTACATGTATTTCATTACAGAAGCTGTTGGAGAACCTCGCATTCTCGATGCACGTGATCCGAATTTTTTGGAAGAGTACTACGCAAGGTTGCGATCTATTGCTATTATTTAAGTTTTTTTTTATTCTTAGGATTAGTAGTTCTGTGTCCAGAAAACATATGAACTTACTTAGTTGGATAATTAAACGGCCAGTTTTCAATGGTTGTGCAGGCCTTAGCATAATTTCTACATTTCGTAGTTTTGCTACTTTAGCCATTGTGGTTTTCTGAAGTTCCGAGTTCATTCTAGCCAAATTCTGCCGCAGGTCGTCACCGGCGCAGCCAGTCGTCGCGCTTGTTGATCAATAGAAGATTTGCCACTATGGGACTAGTCTTATGCAGCGCAAACGCTGGACTCATTGTCAGCTTGGAAGCCCCTGGTAGTGGGATGAATCCCTCTACTGAACATCGCAGTCCGAAACTCAGGAACACCTCCCAGTCACTATGAGACAGCAAACCAGTGAAAGGGAAAACATAGGAAATACTTTCGAAATCACAGGTTGTAAATTTACTATTAGTTTTGCATCTGTGCCATGAACTGGAGGAAGCTTACATTAATACAACCGCATTTGAACTATGACGATGTACCTCGAGGACTTCCTTTCCTGAAATTTCTAAAGAACTTGTACTCTTATACTGGAGGTTATCACGCATTTTATACCTCAGAAGGATAGTATTTCGCACGGTTTAGTAGAGCTAATAGGATTTAGAGGGATTGTTTACACATTCAATGTTGGGTGAGTAACGTTTACATTTGTTCTTGTTGCGTTCGAAAGCAACTCCGTGATTTCTGGCCGCTGACTCACTGTACATGAAATCTTTCTTCTAGGATTCTCCTGATGAATTTTTGTCATCGGGTCGATGGTCTAACTCAGGTGCGTTTAACATACCGATGAATCTAATGAGTATCGCAATTGTCCAGCGGTTGTTGTTCAGTAGCAGTACTTCATTCCATCTGGCTAATGTCAATGGTATAAAAAGATATCAGCAGAACAAAAAGGATGTAGTTTGTAGTTTTAATAGTACCGTTGTAGAATGGCAATGTTTTGATTGTAAAGTTGGGTATATGTTCATTGAAGACTCTTCGTTATAGAAACGTTGAGCGTATCAGTCGTGGTCCTATCAGTTTTGTCCATTACCATCCTGAAAGCAGTGACTTTTCTACTTGCATGCCGAAGGGCGATCGTCTTAGTTTTGTAGCTGACAATGTTTCGGTGGTCGTTGCTGATCTTTCTATCAAACTTTTTATCTTATAGTGTTTTTAATAGTAATGCTGTCTCGTTGTTACAAATCGTTTGTGGTTTTTGAATTCTGGGACCATGAAGTATTTCGCCTCTTAACGGTTTACGACCTCATCGTGGCTGGGAGGTGTTCCTAGGTGTCGGACTGCGGTGTACAGCGGGCGGATTCGTCGTCGTCGTTCCCCCCCGACAGGGTTTCCCAAGAGCAGAGAAGTCCGGTGTTGCCACCAGGAATCCCGACCAAGAGTAAATCAACACCAGAACGCATGGTAGCAAGTCTGTCTTTCTCTGTAATCCACAATGGCGGCAATCGCTTGTGGTGGCGACAATTTGGTGCAGACTTGAGCTAGGCTGACCTCGGGACTCTAAGGAATCACGATGGCTAAACCAAGAAAAATTTGAAAAGGTAATCAGTGTACATGGGCTATCGAGGTATCCAAGTATAAATGCACTGTTAAATGTTTCAGATCTCGCCTTCATTTAATCTCAACTTTGGCACAAGAAATGAAGGACTATGTGCAGGTCATGCGTTCGGACGAGACTCATTCCTTCACCGGACTGGACACCTTGCGGTTTCTGATGAACGACAATTATGTGCCGTAAGTGTGTTTAGGAGAACGCCATATGATATGAGATAGCTTGTATATGTTGAATGTGTTGTTAGTTGTAATTGCTACAGGCCAACAACACGCACAATATTTCACATTGACCTTGACTGTTTCTTCGTCTCAGTTGCCCTTAGAAATCGTCCTGATTTAGTTGACAAGCCAGTTGCAGTTACTCATAGCAAGGTTTCTGTTCAGTTATGATTTTCTTACTTGACATTCTTTGTGGGATTCTCTTCTGCTTGTTACAGGGTGTCTCAAGAGGGTTTTCGGAATTGGCTTCAGTAAATTACGCTGCTCGTAAATGTGGGCTCAAAAATGGTATGATTGTTCGCGATGCTATCAAGCTGTGTCCTAATCTTGTATGCATGCCATACCTTTTTGATGAGTATCGTATTATAGCAAAAACCATATATACCGTAGTGGCCAGGTCAGTGGTGTAGCTTGTGTTTTTTCTTTTCTGTAGATTAAGATAGCAAAGGTGATTAAGTTGTGCTTGTTTTTAGGTATACTCTTGATATCAAAGCCGTTTCGTGTGATGAAATGTATATCGACTGCACAGATTTGTTTAACAATGTAGGTTTTTTCTAATTGTTTGTGATTCACCAGGGTTTGTGTACGGCAGTGGTTGGAGGCGTACTTCAATACACATGGGATTGATCCTGACACCACAGACTCACCGAACCTTCCATCCCTTGGGTTCGGCGAACTGGTACCCGACTTGCCTGGGAGGATAGCTGCACTGGCTCGATACATCGGTTGGCCTCCGCGAGTCATTGTAAAGCCCAATACACATTCAATCACCTCCAAACGATGCTTAATGAAGTCGAATGCATGGCGCATCCTTCAGAGATCGTTGATCAACACAGAGAGCTTTATCTTTTTATTCTGTTTTACCCCTTTCCTCTCAGGATTTGTTAATTATTTAATCATTCATATTTCTTCAGTGTTGTGCAATCTTGGTTTGCAGTTTCTTAACTTGATGGTTTTGTCTCGAGAGTTGCCCGTTTTTTCCTTACTCACTTCACTTTACCATGATTATTTTATCGGAAAACCGCTCATGCCCCTTAATCAGCTAAGTTGTGACGTTTGTAAACAAAACAAGATGATGCAAAAGTTTTTGCAACGCGAGAGTGAGAATATGCCATCTGTTATTCAAAAATGTGTTGCGTGATTTCCTTGATATCACAGTACTTGTTCTGTTTTTACGTGTTTAGCATGCGTGTATTTCTCTTGATCTAGACTTTGCCAAATTTCTGAGTGTGTGGGAGTATGAGAAAGTTTTGGTCGTGTCTTTCTTACAAACAGTAACTTCTTCTTGTTAATCATCCATCATTTGTAGCGATAGTCTGTTCGCATAGTATTGTTATGGGAGAAATTACCGTAGATCGAGGAAACATCTATTCAAGCGTTCTTTTTCTCTTCGTCTTATTGTCAGTAGTGTCTACGCAGTGTGCTTAAGTTCCTCAGGCTCCTCTAAACAGTTTAAAAATAGGGCGGTCAATGGTAGATGGCTGATGGACTACCATTGGTGTTTTGGGCAAGTTCCACGTTATCGTTTTTTTCTTCAACAGCGGATGTGGGGCTTGAAAATGTAATCATTTCTGGGTAGGCCTTGTCTCAGTGTCTGTGTCTGTGTCTTAAATCATTTCAGTTTTGACGTAATGAATTCTTCAACATTCTTCTCACTTATTAAGCTTTCTTCCTCATACTACAATAATGTTGAGATATTTGTAAATCTCTCAACCGCAAGCGTTTGCGGAGAAGAATGAACGTGCTATTACCATTTCCGGGGGCTAACGCGTTCACCATCACACCATGCAGATCCTTCATTTCGCCTCTTTCAGCTAGTTCTGCCGCTCATTGCCATCAGCAATCATCTATCAACGGTATTGACCTGGGGATTACAAATCAGCATCGAACCCAGTTAAGCTGAGGCTGTAGTCGAAATCACAATGTAACTTTTTTCTTGGCGTTGACTTCTCAATTCCATTGACAGGTGATTGTTGATGGCATTGATCGATAGAACGAGCTGAAAGACAGACGAAACGAAGGACCCGCATGGTGTGGTGGTGAACGTGTTATCCCCCAGAAAGGGTAATAGCGCGTTCGTTTTCCTCCGCAAACTCCTGCGGTCGGGTGTTTTGCAAATATTTCAACATTATGGTGGTTGAGTCACACATAGTAACCTGCCGTGGAAGATTGTAATAGGCAATAATAAAAGGATAACATTGTTTCTTACATATAAATGTGCGATTGGGATAAGTCTCGTTTTCTTGACAGAACTAATAAGACTTACTGTAGACCATAGCAAATTTTATATGGAAGAGTGGAGTTTTCCACTGTGTAGCACTTTCCATTTGCGATCCCAAATGCTTTCGATGATATTTCTAGGATCGGTAACAGAGAGAACTGAAGAATGAGAAGGAGATGGTGTGTAAACTTCCTTAGATTTCATCTCGTATTTTTATTATTTGTAAACCAGTAGCGTTGAAAGAATAACTGTTGATAACGTTGTTGCTCCGCCCATAGCAAATTTTATATGGAAGAGTGGAGTTTTCCACTGTGTAGCACTTTCCATTTGCGATCCCAAATGCTTTCGATGATATTTCTAGGATCGGTAACAGAGAGAACTGAAGAATGAGAAGGAGATGGTGTGTAAACTTCCTTAGATTTCATCTCGTATTTTTATGTTTTGTAAACCAGTAGCGTTGAAAGAATAACTGTTGATAACTTTGTTGCGCCGTATTATCGGATTAAAAAATGTTAAGGTCCATTTCTGGTGCGATTTGAGGAAACCCGTGCCCGAAAAATTTGACGTTTTCTCGGTTTCATATAGTCTCCTTCCCGAAGTTAACAAGTTTTTCAGCGTCCGTCTACCAAATATGCGTTACCATTCTCCTGTTTCCACTCAAGACGATCTCATTATACCACCATAACTTTAAAACAAGTCGAAGATTGGCATAGAACTTTGAAAAATTTGCTGCACTATACGAGTTCTGACAGACGCGGATACTTAAGGCGCGTGTGGCGCAGTGGTTGGAGGCGCCACTGCGGCGCGCACGTGAAATGCGCCCATGGCCCACCAAGCCTTCCATCCCTCCGGGGTCGGCAAATTAGTACCAAACTTGCCTGGGAGGATAGCAGCACGGGCTCGATACATCGATAGCCCCCCGCTAGTCGTTGTAAAGGCCAGATATGCATTCAATCACCTCCAACGATGCTTAATGAAGTCGAATGCATGGCGCATCCCTCAGGGATTGATCAACGCCGAGAGCTTTATCCTTTTATACGAGTTCTGAGGTAGTCTCGTGGAAAGATCGTCGTAGAAAGCTGAAGCCGCATTACTCTAAGCAGACAATTCACATCTGACTCCGAGAGAACTCTTGCCACGGTGAAAGTGGTACTACTGTGGTTAATGGTATCAGAGAGATATTTAACAGTAGGGTTTCGGTTTGCCTGCTTTCTGGGTATCTGCCACATTGCACTTCGTTAACTGATGTGCAGCAGCTCTTTCCCACTGTAGCGAAACAGTACGATTTCCGTGGGGAATATCAGAAACTAGCGTTAATAGGTGTACAAAGTTTTGTAAGGTCATGTAGTACTAAGATATCGTGCTTTTATATTCATTCATTAGGTGCAAATCAGCGATGCCCAAGCATTCGCCGAGCATCTACGTGCGGAGATAAGGCAGAAAACCGGATGTCCTGCTTCTGTTGGAATAGGTATGCTAACTTTATGCTTACGTTTTTAATAGTTCTTGTTTGCACGTAAGGTGAAGATTACCCAGTAGTATTTATCTTAAATTGGACTCTGTATTATCCGCTATAGGAAAAAACGTGTTGATTGCTCGGCTGGCAACCCGTCACGCAAAACCAGACGGAGTACGTTTCGTGCTTCCGAGTCAAACCGAATTTTTTATCGCCAATGAAAAGGTATAGTAAAGTTACTTTCTGAATGGAAAGCATTTTTATTTTTTTTTAATTTTATAAGATATGCTTTCCAATCCACTGTGACATAGGTGAAGAACCTCCCCGGAATGGGATACCAGACCTATTCGAAAATCGTCAGCGTTTTCGGTGTGTTTAATTTTCGCTTTTTGTTTTAACTTATGAATGGGAACATGGTCCTGTTGAATCTTGCATGCGGAAAATATTTAATTTAGCTTTTAATCTTTAAAACAAACATGTCGTAGCTCGTAATTAAGGTTTAATTAAAGTAAAACTCAAGTCCTATATATTGTTGCTAACAAGATTCAAGTTTGCTTATCATATCACAAAGAAATCCTATCTTTTAGGACCCAAATAGTCCTTTTTGCCTTCCTCTTCCTTTTTCCATGTAGGTTATATTTCGAGTAGGGAATCGCTTGAACAAATGGTGTTTCATGCAGCAGAACCTGTTTGTGCTCATAGATACCCACTTAATGCTTTAACTGCCCATTTATATTAAACTCTTAATCTTCACTATTTTACAAGAGACTAAGTATACTGTACCCAAACTTATGCAATTGCTATCTCTACCGTTTGGGCAATTTATGCAACTTTGCGTTGTTCATTCATAGACGATCATACAGGCGGTTACGAACAGTTGGCACCTTGGGGTGTTCGATCGGTCCTTTTTCAAGCAACGCTTTGTAGTTGTGCTTACTTCGTTAGAAGTGAAGGGCGGTGTTAACGGGACCTTATTTCCAGTAGTCGGTATGTACACTTAAGGAGTGCAAGTCTCATTATAATAAGCCTATGAAATTTTCTGGTTTTAAGTGTTTCAGTAATAGAAAAACTGTAGGCACTTGTCAAAGGAACCAGTAGCATGGCGAGCGTATCATTCAAGCCTTCCAGGTAATGTTGAGAAATGTCGTGATCTCCAGACGCTCAGTCGAAACGAATTAGAACGGGTGCTTGGAAAAAAAGTTGCTGATCAAGTATGTAATACAAACGAGAATTTTATGAATCAGTTGAGAACACAAACTGTGTGATTGAAATGTTTACCATCTAAAGTGGATTCTCTTTCCAGATCTACAAAATGTGCCGTGGAGAAGTCGATGAAAAGGATTTTGTTTCCAGCAATATACGCAAAAGCATATCTTGTGATATCAATTACGGTATTCGCTTCACAAAGGTATTCACTTTCTTTAATTTCTTATTTCAACCCCCTTTATACTTGTTTGATAATGTATTAGTGCTGTTCATGACTTCACTTTTCTATGGATTAACTGGAATGTGCAAGATTTTCGCCTTAAAATGGTGAACTGACTATACTAACAAATTTGAAGCTGATTAGGCAACTGTGGTTGATAACTCATGAAGAAGTTTTCTTCCACATTAGCACTGTTGCAGCTGAGAGTCAGCCAAGTATTTCTAGAACCAGAACTTCCAAGAAACAACTCCTCATAACAACCCCTCCACATGTATGGAAATCTCTATAGTATTAAACTGTGTCTAATACTTCCGCACCTCAATCAGAAAGCACTGCGGTAACACTTATATTTTGGGTGTGACAATCATTATAGTGTAAAAGACGCAAAGTGTTCATCTGGCTAATCAAAGGTTTTGATCAATTTTCCAAGTACTGTATTGCAAGAACTAGCAGCTACCAAATTTTTTCTGATTGGCATGGCTGACATTGGAATGACTAAGCAAATATTGGGGCTGACGAACTTACACTGTTAGTGATTTATGAGGACTTACTGTTCTCAACATACTCTTTTAGGGTGGAGGATGTGGTAGAGTTCATCCTAAAGCGTGTCCCCTAGGTATTGCTCAGTCCAACCGCTACATATTCTGCCAGCTTTCTTATTTCTGTTTCTTCCTACACTTTGTACATGAATTGTGGTGAAGTATTGTCTACTACATGGAATCCCGCTAAGCCCGATTTTACTAGAGAAACTAGTTCATCGTCGCTTTCGCACGTTGGAATTAGGCTGTGGACGCCTGCTTAATGTCTTAAACGCCAGGAAGAGCGTCACGTTTCTGGCGTGGGATCCTACATTTCTATTTCTTATGGCGAGAAAGCAATCGTGGATAGCTGACAGAGTTCTGCGACGGCTTAAGTTTGCCTATACATTTATGATGGGAAAACCAACCTTTCTCCGTTTGGTAGGTCTTCCTAGGGTGACACAAGCTAGCATGTCATCGTTACAATGCAATATCCGTAAGCTTAGCTATGGAAAATGGGATTTCGGTCTGTGGAGTGCTGACGAGCTACCTCTCTTTACAAGTGTTTTATTTTCAATTAAAATTTGATATATCTTTGGAACACTTGTCTATTCACTGGGTTATGGCATAATCTTCTTATCAAGATTAATGTGCGAGTCTATACGTAAGGAAATTTTGAGCTAGGAAAGTTCCGACCAACAACTTTCTTCCAAGCGCTTTACTTTATACACGAAAGTGTTGACGAATTGCGCAGATGAACTGTGCACAGTTAGTTTGAATAGTTTGAACCTGATTTTTTAGTGGTCATATTAACATAGCGATCCAACACACGTGGCAGCCTAGAGGCATAATCGGTTGCGCTGATGTAGATCTATTTAGGAAATCTAGATCTTCTATTGCATTTTCAATATTGCTCATCTAGTATTTGAGTCCATACTTTTCCTTGTGAGGAACATGCTTATTTTACGACGTTCTCAACTGAATGCTTGCTACCACCACTGTAATTTTCTTTTTTTTTCAGAAAAGCGAAGTATGTCACTTTCTCCATGTCATTGGTCAGGAGCTTGAAAAAAAGCTCAAGCAAGCGAAAATGGTCACCAGTTCTGTCAGTCTGAAGCTTATGGTAAGAAAAAAACCCAGACCTTTATGCTGAACAGTAATTTGCAGTTTAGTGAGATAAGACTATAAAGTGCTTTTGAAATTTGGCGGCTCTATCGCGCAATGATTAGTGGTGCCCTGCAGAATATACTGACTAGCTTCATCTCTCCGCATATTGAACGACATCACTACTGTTACAGTTCCCGCTCTCTGAGAGTAAATTACATGGACTAAAATCGAAGTTTGTACTCGTCCCCCACGCTGGCTGATTCAAAGGGTAGAGTGTCTGTCTTCTCGCACTCGAATTGACATAATCCGTATACGTGTAGAAAAGGAGGAAAGATTTCGTCGTTGGTTAATTCCTTAAAAAAGTTCGTGATTTGACTACATTAACCATAGAGTTGTACTGCTGATGTGTCAAGTCAGCGTTTTTGTGCTTGCGGGTTTGTCTGGTACAGTTTGTCGATCCCGGAATGGTGGGCGATTTGGTTTGCCTTAGGCGTCGATTTAAACCCACCTTCAGATGCATCCCAAGACACTTCTAACCTTTACGCTGTAGACGCTTTACCTTCCATGTGAATCTTTACAGATTTGATTCGTATATGCATATATGGAGATTAGATTCTTTGCTCAGATTCTCTAAAATGGTATGTTTAAGTGAACGGGAAGTACATGGGTAGCGGCGTAGATTCGGCGCGAAGAATTATGTTCTTCATATACTCTGGAAAGGGTGGTAACCTCATCGTGTGTGTACTTTGCCCTATGGCAGATCTTGCTCAGTCATTTGTACCTATTTACCGTCAAAAACGGCAGAAACGGAGGCTCTCATTCCTCTGACTTCTGTGCATACACGCACGTTAGCATCGGAATTTTCAATTGACGGCCTTGAGAAGACAAAGCTTCAAAATTCAGATTCAGTTCATCTAAAATCATAAACTGCAGCAAATTAATAGTGATTTTTTGAATTCGTTGAGCTGCTTCTTGAGTGAGAACGTTGTCGACAACACCGACGAGAAGCATGACCAGATTTCAAAATGCAATACTTGAAATCACCTGCATAAAAACAGCAAATGATCACTTTTTTCGAAGAAAATTCCAAGTAGTGTTCCAAGACCGTTACGAATGAGTAGCGGGCAACCAATACTTAAGTGCAGTTATGCAAAGATATGTGAAAAAAGCGCGAGAGGCGCGTGTGGTGCAGTGGTTAGAGACACCTTGCAGTACACATGGGTTCGGTTCCTTGCTGTACCAGAATTCTGGGAAAATAGCGGCAATGTCTCGATACATCGGTAGGCCACAGCGAGTAAAAGCCTGATATCCATTCAAACACCTCCAATAATGCTTAGTGGAGTCGAATGCATGCTGCATACATCAGGAATTGACCAACGACGAGAGGTTTTGTCCTTTTAACCTAGTTCAAGATATTGAAAGCCTTTAGTTGTTGTGCTGTTAACCACGTATTGATATTTCACCTTTTTTGTTTAAGTTCACATCTTTGGTAGAGAAAGCATCAGTCTTTTATCTTCTCCCAAGCATTGTTTCCTATCCATTTCTTTCTGTGATTCATGATTATTTATTGAACTTACAGATACGTAGCCCAGATGCACCGATAGAAACGGAAAAGTATCTCGGACATGGAAAATGCGATGTATTAAGCAAGTCATCTTCTTTGGATCATCCAACTGGGTGTTCTCAGGTTGCTTAGTTGTGGGCCGTAAATTGTCGATCACTGCTTTCGAAATTACATTTGTATAATATGATGAAGGAAGTGTAATTTGCAAGCTTGTTAAGTATTATGTAATTTAAATTCAAAACCATCTTGTTTGATCCAACAATCTAATGGAATCAACCGCTTTCATAGCAAAATATTATTTGGTTTTAGATCATTACCACTATTGTCCTGAAGCTGTTTGCAAATATGGCACCTGTTATTTCAGATATTCGAGGTGTCAGTTGAATTTCGTTTACTTGTCCTAATCGTATAAGGTGCTTTGTTCACTTCTTTTACGTTACAGATTGGAGTGCAGTGTGGGCGGTTAGCATTGATGAAAGATGTGGGGTACTCCGTTAAATCCGAAGCGATCAGTAGAATGTTTCGCGTTCGGGAGAAAAAGAAAAGTGGGTAGGACGACAGTCTTGATGGTAGTATTCAAAAGATGATCCTTTTTACTTCGTGATTTCTATGTGTGTTTTTTCTTGTCATTTAGATGACAAAAAGGTGGCACCAACTCCACAAACACGAGAGGTATTTTTCCACTTGTTATTAACCTCGGATTTTACAGGATACTAATCTTCTGTCTTTTTAGTATTTAAAGATTTATCATCAGGAACTACCAAAGGCGTTCAGCACGCAACCGCCTTCCTTTTTTGGAGAGCGTAATATGGCGAAAGTAAAGGAGGAACTGATTAAATATTTGAACAATGGTAAATTTCTCCATGTTATCAGAAGTGTTTTAGGAACTAATTCACAACTTTTCTTTCTTTGACGGGTGTATTCACGAAAATGAAAGTTATCCTTATAGAGCCACAAGAGGACACAGTGGGTATTGTAACTGATTTCCTCTTCCATTTATTACGCGATGGGTGTCTTTCTACATTAGTCTCAATATGCCTTACGCTTCATAGGGAACTCTACTCTTTTGATAAGGTTCGTGTTAAGAAATGTTGCATGCTTTAACTTCTTTAGAGCCCACATTATTTTGCTGTTTTTCAATTTTCCAGGAGAATATCACAGATTCCGGATGGCTGTTTACTATGAATTTCATCTTTGATTCACTTGACGAAAGATGTCGTAAGATGTACGGAGCTGTTATGATACGTCCTGCCATCCATAGATGTCTGGAACGTTAACTGCTTAAAACGTGATTCCAAATATTCGCTTGAAAAGCTTCTGAAGAAAAGTCGCAGGAAATGTGATGACATGCAGTCGGAGGAGTACCATTTTCTGCAGCCACTGCAAAGATGCCACTGATGTCTCGATGAAGGTTAATAAATTGCTTAGTCATGGCGTTACATCATCATTGTTTGATTGTGAAATGTGTCTTGACCCTGATACGTCTCTGCAACTTTTTTTTTAGTTGTGGTCATGAAATGACTAAAGAACTAATCAGGATGATGCCTTTGTACTGCCCATTTTTGCGAAAAACGTAAATCTTCTCTTGTGTACAGTAGGCAACCACTGTCTGAAAAACTTAATGTTTTCTATTCTATAGAGGGACAAACAATGTGCTGTGGGTACGATAAATTGATTGCATTGAAACTCAGGTTTTGATGGTTAGTTAATGAGCCAAGAACACACCAGCCCATCCTGTATAGGTCGAGTGAGAGAGCCATCGCATCTTGGAGTACATTACGTGGTTCTTTTCGTCAACCTTTCGTTTTTCTTATTATATCACCAGTCCTCTCTTGTCATCGAATTGTAGTCCTTTGCGTCTCAAAGCTGAATCGGCACCCTCCGATTCACAAAGGCTTATAACTGCCTATGGTGAGGATCTGACAAACCGGCTGGTATTACTACGATAGTCGGACTGCTTCAGGATGATTTGTCATTATGAAGTGAAGTTTTGCTTGGAAATTGGCCAAGAACCGTGTTCACGTCGTTCCAGCATAGCAATGAACGTCCTCTGTAAGAGTGTAAATGTGTGTGATACTCGTTCATTCGTGCGGTGCTCCATTCTCTGAATTCGGCATGATGCGATGACCACAGAGGCCTTTATTTCATAAAGGAACAGTTGGGTTTAATTGTCTCGGTTCTGAAGATGAACGTAGTATCAAAAGTCGGCCTTAATAAAAATTGGAACAACGTTGTGTAAGCGTTAAGTGTCATTAGTAAACCAGGACATTGATTATTGGTGAAATTCAGCGAAGTCGGTGTCAAAAATTCCTGACACAGTCAGCTCGACCAACCTTCAATAAGATTCATGAAAAATACAAAGTTCTTATTTTTCCTTGATGAGCTTACACGAGGTTGATAATAATCTTTATTATCGGCTAACGTTTCGACGTCTGCACACCGAGGTTCAAGGAAAGTCGGTTTCGAAGCACAAAGTTCTTAGCTCACATCGTAACATTGATGAATACGAGGACATTTGTGGTTGACTAATCTGAGCCGATCGGCAACGCTGAGATCGGCAGAATAGGCGAGTCTGTGCCATATAAGTAAATAGATTTATATGAATGTATCATTTCTTGTTATGTGATCCTCGACAGGTAGAGCGAATAATAGTAGAGTCGCTATCGTCACAGAAATCGCTGTCGTTCTGGTACAATACGAGTCGAAATGCAGCAAACACCCACCATTACTTGAAAACTAACAGTTGCTTCTTACGATGATGGTTTAGGAAGCTGTGACATAGCTGTCTCCTGTGCTTAAGGAACATCTTGCTAGACCAGCATTTTATGGCAATGAAGAAGATTTACAAAGTTTCTTAACCGTAGTCGATGATTCCGCTCACAGCGGTTTACGGCCTCATCATGGTTGGGACGTGTTCTTGGGTGTAGTGCTGTGATGTAAAGCGGGGAGGGAATCGGTCTCCCAAACTGCGAAGGAGTCTGGCGTTTCCAGCGCGAAGGCCAGCTAAGAGTAAACCAAAACCATGATCCACTACCGTCCTGGTATCAACCTGGTCACATGGTGACAATTCTGTGATCCACGTGGGCGGCAACTGCCCGTGATGGTGACGACCTGGGGAAGAGTTTAGCCAAGCTGACATCAGAACTAGGGAACAATGGCTAAACCAGCAAAACACCGAAAAGTGGAGATTATACTGGGGCCCGCGCAACTAGTGAGAACGGGCCGTCCAGGTATCCATGTGTACTAGTCGATGATTCCACATATGAAACAAACGTTGTAAATGAAGAACGCAAGTTAATGAAACGAATAGGAGACGTGCTGAGATCCGAACGGCTTGCTAAGAGAGGTCATTTAAGTAAGCAATCCATAAGTATGATTCCATGAGTGCATTGGCAAGTTAGATATCTTCTTCCCAACAAGTTCGTTAAGTTGAGAGCATTACGTAAAATCGACAAATTCCACCACAATTTATGGTTTATCCAAAACACTTCCACCTTGAACGGTCAGTTTTCGTTCAGATAAAAGCAAATTTCTTGGAAAAACCTTGGCATTCTCTGTAGAAAAAATATGCAATAGTAGGAAAATAGAACTGGCAAGAGTGGTGACACTTGAGAACCATGGGGGATTGATCAGTTGCTTAGTCTAGAGAAGCATTTATGAAGAACTCTGTCCCATCCTGTCAAAAATTGGACATAGTGATTGTAATGCTTAGAATGAAAAGACGAGCATAAAGATACCATTATTATATATTGAGTAGGTTTATTTTTTATATGAAGACCGATACACAATACTACATTCCTTAATACTTTAGAAAAACAAGAGCTCACTTATATCGTACTTGGATGGTCCGTCTTCACTGGTTGCACGGAACCCAGCATTATTTTCCTTTTTTTTTGGAGTTTTGCTGATCTAGTCATGGTGGTTCCCTAGAGCACCGATATCAGCCTCGTCAAAGTCTGTCCCAGGTCGTCACTACCACAGATAGTCGCAGCCCTTGTGGACCAGAGGGAGATTTGCCACCATGCGTCTAGTTTCGTGCCGGGACGGTGATTGGCTTACCTGTATTTGTAATATAGGCTTACAAAACGTGTATAGGCGAATAATTTTAGACATTTCCTTTTACCCTGCTGAAAAAATTAATAATTGGCAGTAAATAAAAAGTAAACATTGTGATTTCGACTACAGCCTCGGCATAATGGGGTTTAATGCTGACTTGTGCTCCTCATACCATTCCCGTTCTCAGATGACTACTGATGGTGCCGTTAGGTAAGAAAACGGTAGAGAGGAACATGGTAGTAAAGCTACCAATGGTGCAATGGTTACACGTGAGTCCCCGGAAAAGGTAGTAGCGGGTTTGAATCTGGCTTGAGGTGTAACCTTTGCACATATCTTAACACCATAGTAGATGTATTTCCTTTTATTTGATTAATTTTTGGAATGTGAGGTCTCTTTAACTGTAAAAATTAAAAATTAAATGTACAGCCTTGATCAATCCCTGAAGAAACCGTAAAGGCCTCGACTCGATTTAATTCATTGAGGTGAACGGATTCATATCTGGCTAAACAATCACTTGCGGCGGCGTACTGATGCATCACGTCCTTTTATTTTAGCCTCCCAGAGAAGTCTGGTACAGATTTGGGTTGTTGGAGGGATCAGTGAATTGGTTTCAGAGCGTGAGATCGACACAACAACGATCGCAGGGTGGATGAACAATTTTGCCAAACGCTACATGTAGATAACCGTATCTTCCCGAAACGTCGATGAATGAGATTACGAGTATGTGATTATTTTCACTTCCATCTTCATCACAGGGAGGCATTTAACTATGGGTTCTTGGGTTATTCGAAAAGTAATTTAGGTTTTAATATTTGGCCTTTTGTACAAATCTTTAAACTTACAGAAATTCTTATAATCAATTTAAAAGCTTCCATATCTGTAAAACTTTGCTTTGTTGCGAAATTAACTTGAGGAACCGGTGACAGATGTAGTATCGTAGTTAGAAGTGCTCTCCAATACACAATGAATCGGTCTCTGATCAATACCAAACGATTTATCTTTATCCTTTATCCTTGATGTGAATGAGGAATCCTATTTGTAAAAAAAACTGGTCACTGCGCAAGCAGGATGAAACGCTCAACGGTATTAAATGCGCTGTCGAAAGGGCGATGCTAGGAGTATCCCGTTTCACACAAGTAAGGGATGGGATCCCAAACTCTGACCTGCGTCAGCGATCAAAAATCAAAGAAGCCGTTCTGTACGCCATACAGTCGAGGATAAGGTGGACCGAACACGCAATGCGCATGAGCGGCGACCGATGGACAAGAGCTGTTAGTGACTGGATTCCTCGGGATATCAACCGTACTGCAGGAAGACCACCGACCCGATGGTGAGAGTACTTCACGACGAGCCTAGAAGAAGGATATGATGCTCGACGAGTCCTTAGAGAGATCAGAACCCACTGAGCTACTCTTGCACGCGACAAGGAAAAATGGAGGATTTACTGGCGCCCGCTCGAGTCACTCGAAGATCAACGGGACTACAGGTGACACAGGCGACGTTCAAGAGCGCTTTCTTGGCTGAGAGATTGAGGAGGCTGTGAATTGCTTGCATCAAAGCATTTCTGACCTCCCCTCTGACGAGAAATACGCACATCTGCTGTGAGAACACGGCATTCTTGAGGCCGATTCGTTTTCCTCGTATTTGCCATGGACAACGAACTGAATCATTTACCTTGATGGTATAAGCGGTGACAGCATGAGTCCGGCTACGGTGCACCTGGTTTTTTGCAAATCGTGCGGGAACAAATACACTGACGAAACAGGCAGATCACTCTGTTCCTGGCGTAGGACACAGAGACATAACGGTGAAGATTTTGAAATAAAGGTCACTATCTTCGCACGAGAGTCCAAAACATCACCGCGTGGAACTTTTTAAATGTTTTGAATGAATTCTGAAAACCCAAAAATGAACCTCGAGCAGTGCTATTCGATCCGATGTGATCTCGCGCATTTCAGCGCTTCTTTGAGGGTTAAATTTTCTCTCGGAATAATCTTGACGAATTTTAGAGATTATTTCGAGAGCATGCGAAAATTGATGTTTACTTCCCCGACTGAGTCTTCCTATATGTAAAAAGCTCGAGGTAAAGAAGGTGGTGATAGTGCCACCACTTGTTGTTGATGTTATATGGTAACATATAAATAAATCAATAAATAAATACATATAATACTCTGGCTTTGCTACGGAGTCGATCCTAAATCTCGTGTAGATTGCATGCCGTCCTATGCAAGGATGCCTTAGAATCCAGTACAGCTGGAGAGAAATTTGGTCCCAATGCCAACAGCGAGTTCGCACATGTTTCCCATGTGATTGAAATTTGAGCTCCGGATTCAGTTAGGGAAGTGTTCGACCGACTAAGTTTCACACCAAGCTGAGAATCCAAATTCCTTCAACTGATTGTAGAACGCATCCAGTTTGCTTTCCTTAGCCGCACAAGTCGGCGAGAATTAGTTGTTGATAGCGACGTCATCTGACCTAAAAGCTGGAGACGAAGAACAGTCAAACGCTGTGGTAAAATTTCTTATGCGATGACTAGATGAGAAACAAACGGGTTTGCCACAAAGCCAATGCCTCCCACATTTCTTAACGGAGATTCCTGTATAGCAGCAGGGTCGTTGCCTAATCGGCATTTGGCGACCTTTTTTTTCGTCTCTTGTAGATGTTCATGTGGAATTTGATGTGATCGTAGGCTTTAAGAAGGGCGAAAAGATCGATGTTTCAAGAGGCTGTATTGATGTCATAGGTACTCAGCAAGAAGTGTCGACAAGTCGGGTGCATTGGCCGCTTGGAAGGAAATCCCCCAACAGTTCTGGTGCATTGGCCGCTGAAAGGATCCGTAACGTCAGCAAACTACAAGCAAGTACGTTAAC
This sequence comes from Angiostrongylus cantonensis, assembly GCA_009735665.1. NCBI lineage: Eukaryota > Metazoa > Nematoda > Chromadorea > Rhabditida > Metastrongylidae > Angiostrongylus > Angiostrongylus cantonensis. Next base: position 192,320 of record MQTX01000235.1, on the reverse strand, counting down.
TTTATAATCATGTCCAACCTAACATTGGCAAGTCACAAACGGATACTTACGCGGTATGTTAACCAATTACAAAAAACCCTAACGCGGTTCAAAGAGAATTGTGGGTAGTTCTAGCTTCTTCACTACCGCAGTGACGATGGATTCATCGTTCCCACTGCTGCTATTGGAGTGTTTGTGGGATGATGTGCTGAGAAGCTCTGCGTGAGCCTTGATGCTATGGATTCGAGCATGGAGTAGTACCATATATTCGAATTCACTGCTAATCGTATTATTTTCCATTTGATAATATTTATTTGGTCGACTTGTCGACAATAAGGAAGCTCCATGGCTCGTCATCGTCGTGTTCGTTTGCTCCGTTTCTAGTGTCTTCCTGTGCAACTCCAGATTTGATCGTCTGTCACCGGTTGTCCCACCGCCCGACGTTGTAAAGAGGAGCGCCCACTCTGCAGGAAACTGAAGCTGGTGTTTCACGTGTTGAACCGTTGTGGTTTCCTGGAGCACACCTAGTCGTCACCATGACAGAGTATCACGCAAATGTAGGAGGGGATCTATCACCTTGCCACTGTTTTCGCACCAAGATGACTTTGATTCTTTGCATTGGTTTACCCCTGGTTGGGCTTCCAGATGGAACCGTCAGATTTCTTCTCAGCTTAGGCGATGCTACTGAGGTAGGAGACCTTCGCATCTCCATCGTTTTGGGCTTAAAACCACGTAAAATTTTATAGTTTTGAACTTCATTTGCTAGAAAATTATAATTTCTATGGACGCACTGTTTGCTTTCACGAATGCTTTATGTGAATTCGTAAACTACTACCGAGAGATCCGTGAAGGTATCGTAAATGGCACACAATCTTACCGTAGCGACGAGATTTTCTTAGCTTTGGAATGTCCTAGTTCAAATACTGCAGAGATTTCTTAATGCCTTCATCATAGGTAACAATCTCTATGTTGCTCCAGTTTTCTGACAAGCAGCGAGTCGTCGCAGCAGTCAAAGGCAAGCGTACACATCCAAATAGTCGCTTTTTCTTTGTAAATTGTAGCAAATAGAAAACATTTCATGAGACAATCCCGAGTGTGATGTCTCCTAGACGAACAACCGTTCTAGTGCAAAAGGCACAGCAGATTGTGGTCCTCTCGGCGACATAATATTAATACTACAATCACCACTCCGTTAAATGATCGTGCGGAGTAAACGGTGATTTATATTGCGACAGAAGCGCGTGGTGCCACGCGCCGTGATTCGCTTTCAATGGGACGAGGAAAGAGGAAAGAGCGACCTATTAATGATAACGAGCAGGTGCATTTAAGGAGATTTAACGCCTATCTCACGTATAACGCTTATTGTCACAGTTTTTATGGTGTTCTATAGGTTGCTGAGCCAACATGGGAGATGTACTTTCGTGAAACAGCCAATCTGATATTGCAAAAGCAGGGTAATGAAAGGGTGCTAGAAGTAGGTGTTATCTTTCTTATCAATCCCCGTGCTCCTATTTTTCAGGCATTTACGACAACCAACACAATTTAGTACGGTGCATTAGTTTCTCATCTTCAGGTACGTGAGCGGTTGCGTGAATTCAAAAGAACTGTCTTAAGCGCATAGGTGATAAATGTTCTACATTCATCTTATAGCCAAGCTCGATGATTTAATCCGTTGTTTATTACGAAACATTTAGATCTGTTGAAGAATCCGCTGCCATAGATCTTTACCAAAACCAATTTCGCGACATGCAAGAGACTACCGACGAGCTTCGTGAAGACATTGGAGCTGAAAGGATCGCTCGCAATAAGGCTGAAATTGCTCACCGGTAATGCAGAGCATATGCTTTTTTAAACTTTTCCAGGATAGACTTACACATTTAATTTCGAATCTAGGGAAGCGGCAGCTCAGAAGGGGGAAGTTAAAAACGATATGATTGACAAAATCGACGACACCAGTGTCTTACGAGATATTATCAGAAGGAAAGAGGATGAAATTCACGATTTCAAGGTACTGGTTTTGCAGCTCGTTCAACTCTCATACTCATGAATTTCGCTAAAGATATTATCAGTTTGTTCATTACAGATAGCTCTGCAATCAACCATTCGTGCTCTTGAGAACAAACTAGAGAAACAGAAGCAAAAGTACAGCAATCAAATAGAAGAACTTCATGAAAACGTGGAGCAGCAGAAAAGGATCAACTCTCAGCTGGAAAAGCATAGAAATCAGTTGGAGAAAGAAAGGGTGGATTTTCCTTCTCTTTTATTAGCTTCGCGATTTCTAACAAATCGGTTTGAAGACATAACTTGCTGAACTTTGTTTTTTTTCGATGTGAATAATAAAATAAAATTCTAGTAAATAATGGAATTGTGCTGTGTTGTGCTGTTTTAGAATACCGCCATATCTGATTTAGGTAGAGATGTCACAAGAGTTGGCTACATTGCAAGGTCGGAAATCTGAGGCCGATAAGCGCGTGAAGCGACAGAAATCGCAGCTGATGGATCTGCAGTCACAGCTTTCTGAGTGTGATGAGCATCGTGTGCAAGCACTGGAGCAACTCGAAAGGGTATTGTATACTTGTTCATATCTTTCTTTTCCTCCATATTCGTTTACCTGATGAGGGTGTATTTCATATTATTTGTACGCTTTTGTTTCTAGGCCCGCGGTAAACTTGACCAGCTATGTCGCGCTCGTGAGGACGAAGAGAAATTTGTATTGAATCTCAACAGAAAAGTCGTAGCACTTGAGAATCAGCTACATGAAGTCATTGACCGAGTTCACGTGTGTGCCATGATTTTCGTACAGTAATGTGTCCTGTGATACATAAGATCATATTTGGTGCTATGCAGGAGGAAACTCGTGCTAAACTGGCACAAATCAATCGTGTTCAACAACTACAGGAAGAAAAACGTGCGGCAATCGAGGAACGCGATGAGATTGATGCGGCTCGTAAACAGCTGGAGCGCGTAGGTTTCGCTATTTGTTAAGACTTAGGGGTCGACGTGACTTGATTTCCACTCACACAGTGCGAGGGAGAACAGCGGTTGCTCATAAATTCAAGACAAGATAGCTTAGTTCAAAGTTAACTTCAGTGAAAATTGTTATTACCTGCAAATCTGATTAGGGGATAAAAGCGTTTTTGCTTTACCTAAGTGAAATGTCGACTTTTTATGGACCCTCAAACGTATTTCGTGTCGTTTCTTCATCAACGCCCGTACTTCGAAAGTGAGAACAGCTAACCAAGCGATATTTTGTCCATTAAGATACTGAGACATCTACAAATGCACTGCTGACATTTTTGGACGCCGGAATTTGGTTTAGAATATTTTATGGGTCAAATAACAAATTCCAAAAAACCTTTAAACTGCTGAAGTATTAATTTTATCAAAGAAATTATCTGAGGTTCCTGAAAAATTAACTTCGGGAACTAAGCGCGAAGATGGTGAGGGGTTAGTGAGTTACCCCACTTAAATCTCCTACTCTGAACAGCACAACTACCGACTTTTGAGGATATTCAACTGTCCACACAGCTTGCTGAAGTTCGAAAGAAATTTAATGAAGGAATGATCCAATACCTAGAAGAGATGAGAGAGGAAGTAGGTTCACAACTGAATTAGTTTCTATATAACTTTAGATTATTGTCGCATTCTGATGGGTATCACTAGTGCATTTCTGTTAATGTTCAAGGCTTCGCTTCTACAATTTAGGTTCAGCGTGACTTGGAGAACTGCCTACAGTCGCTTCGAGAAGGTATGGCCGAAAATGAGCAGCTCGTTCAAGCCAAGCAGAAACTGCAGCAAGGGGTGCGCTCATTGAAGGAAAACTACAATGATCAAATTTACGTAGAATAGCTTTTCAGATGGAAGACGCCACCACTGAACTTGAAAATCTTCGCACGGCTTTCAGGGAAGTAAAGAAGAGGCAAAAGGAATTCGACATGTTGTTGGCCGAGGAGCGAGCAAAAGTGCGGAAGGTTGGCGGGACAATTTTTCACAGTGCATGCTTGAAACGTTCGACTTAAATCGAATTTTCTCCTTCTGTTTCTGATGCAAATAAAACCTTTGATGAACTGGTTGTCAAGAAACCTGATTGAGGTTATTTTGACTTCATCTTTGCATTAACCTTGTCTGTTTATCTTTGTCGAATATCAAATATGAACGCTTGTTGACCCCTTTCAGGCAATTCGTGAACGAGACGCTCATGCGCAAGAATTACGCAACCGTGAAAGGAGAGTGTTTTCACTCACAAATGAACTTGAACAGCTCAAGGCAGTGATCCACAGGGAGGAAAGATTTCGCCGTATGCTCCAATCTGAGCTAGATGAAACAGTACGTGATCGCAGCTATGTGCGCATAGGCTTCGGCTTTCCCTACTATTTATTCGTACAGATCTCTTCCAAAGATGACGTTGAAAGAAATGTCCATGAATTGGAAAAGTCAAAACGTCAGTTGGAACAAACTGTTCAAGAGCAGAAGGTTGTCATAGAAGATTTCGAAGTGCAACTCAGGCTCTCTGAGGATGCAAGGTGTGGTAGTGCTTCTTGTGCTTCGCAGAGAACATTTCTTTGCTTGCTACCTTGATCTTTTCAGGCGTCGTCTTGAAGACAATATGCAGGCCCTGTGTGCTGAAAAAGATCAAAATCTCTTGGTTAGTGTTTTGCGTTGGTAAGGCTTAATCATCAACGTTGAGCGAGAGAGATTCTATATGTGGCACTGGTAAGCCAAAATGAAATTCAATTCTAAAGAGAACAGCATTTCCTTCAGAATTTGTGATTTTAAGCTTGTGTAGCTTCCGTGCCTTGGCTTATTGAGTTGTCTCTAGGCAGTACTTATGTGAATATTTTCTAGGAAACTGAAGATAAACACAGAGCTCTTATGAAGCGTCTTCACGAGATCGAGCAAGAACTCCAGGCCGAGAAACGTAGCAAATCTGATACCATAAACCGAAAAAAGATACTGGAGGCACATATAGCTGAAATAGAACAGCAGCTCGATGCTGCAAATCGTCTCAAGGTTATTAAAATAGCTGTATTTGTGTTTTACAACATTGAATATTTAATCGTCATGTTATTTTCAGTTTGGACCGATGTAGCAATAATATGAAGTTTCCCAGGACGATTACATTAAACAGCTGAGGAAGAATCACCATATGATGAAGGAGTGTCAGCACGGAAGTGAAGAATTCTCTTCACAGCTTAGAGATATCAAGCCGAAGCTGTGGTGACAGCACTAATACCTTATTGTTTCCTTCTATATTGCAGCTACTTGCTTTTTGTAGGTCCGTTCAGAAAATAAACATTTGACCGTAGTCCATGCAGTGTTCATTCATGTTCAACGTATTACAGCCATAGTACATTTATCAGCTACGGTGTTAGTGGCTTGGTTGGAACGGTTGTCGTCAGAAAGTTTAAGCGTGCTGTAAAAAATCGATCGTATTCTATCATGGATGTATCTAAATGGTTTAAGAAGAAAAGGTGGAATCGGAATTCGTTGCACGTTAATGTACGTATACACCGAAAATTCCGGTCGGACCCATGCCATTACGACTGGGCAGAAAACGGGATTTCTTGATGCTAAGCACATGAACAATATTTCTCTTTCAGTGGTTCTTCAAACTAGCAATTTAATAGATTGGAATTTTCAGCCTAACAAGAGCTGCTCGTAAATACGTACTCTGTGCACTAGTACTTCGTAACGTACTCCGTATTGGTTCTCCATTACGGACGATAGGTTGAGATTGATCCTCCTCATTTGCGTTTTACCTATGTGCTTCGTCCTCTGGTTTCGTATCAGTTGATGTAACGCTAGAGTTTCAAAGGTTTTCTATGCATGGAGGTAGTGTAAAAAATACAGACAGAGTACTCGTGACATCGCCCTCTCAACTACGCGTACGTCCGCTGCGGATCCATAGTCGCGTATTATCTGAATTCCTCGCATCCTCGTCGAGACCGCTATACGATTCATTTAGACATCTGCAGTCCGTTTTTTTTATTACGCAACCGGTCCATGTGTACCTCGCCATTGATGTGTCTTGACAATGGTTTCTAAGGTGAAATAGGTTCTGAAGATCAGAGCATTCCAGTCCGGTTCATATTTTGGGCGCCAGTTATATTTTAGAAGACATTGTTCAAGCGTTTTGTGGGTATTGCGCAGATTTCTTGGCGTGGATGAAGTTTGAGTCAGCGTTTCTGCTGCGTAAGAGAGCACGGGGAGGACTGTTGAATCGAAAAGGATAATCTTAGAAGACGCCGATGACGCCTTGTACAACACCATATTTGATGTCCTCTCATGGGTTGTCTCACTGCCTGACGTTGTAGGCAGAAGCGCCCAGTTCACTGAAGTTTCGAGCTCAGTCTAGCAAAAGTCTCCCTCAGGTCGTCACCACTCCAGGCTATCGCCTGTGCATTTCCAATGCATTAATGTTTTCACAGATTCTCTTACCATTATTCCGTTTTGTTAATGTAACTGTTTTTGAAAATTCCATTATCGCTTCAGTCCTATTGCTAAATCATTCTCGCAACTGCTATTCACATTTTTGCACTATGGGCTATGTAAATCTTAACTCTTTTATAATTGTAGCAATATTTTTACACAATCAGTATTAGCTAATCGCTACAAGCTCACATGTTCATTCTAATGTGCTAACCTCTTCTTACGGCGCTACTTTACTCTCCACCACACTTAGACACCGCCACACTCCTTAACTTGCAGTTGTCTTTCGTCTGTATCTAACCTCTTATGCTTTATCTTCCCCCTGGTAAGCAGCATAAGGGTACTGTAGTAGGTCCAGTGCTGTCATGAGTACATCTCAGTAACAACGTAACATCCGCCTCCATATTATACAAGTGTATATTGTACACACACCTATAATCTCATTGCGTTGTTGTGTGAATAATACGCACATATGCGAAGGTTATATAAATGTTTAATTACCCAAGCTTGAGGTATTCAGCATTATGATTTCCAGTCATGAAGGCCCCTCGTGGCACAGGCAAAGGCGAGCAACTATTCCGACCGAGTCTTCTCAACTACTTAGTATTCGTATAACAACGAGCTGTCCCAAAAATCTTGCTCCAAGGCGTGGACAGAAGTAAAATGGCCGTGCTAAGAGGCGTGGGTAGATCCGAGTGAGTGGAGTGGGTCGCGGGATCACGCCGCGGGTCACAAGGACTCGCCCATAAGCAGTGCGTCGTGCCTGGTATTATACCCGGTGGTGTGTCTGATGGTTACAGTTGCCATGTTTGCTGATGTGCTTGATGGCTAAGATGGGATATGAATGTAGGGCACTCAGCACCATCAGAACACATAGAGAATAAAGTTGAAATAGAGAACATTATTTTCCATTTGATAATGTGTATTTGGTCGACTTGTCGGCAGCCGGTCCTTGTGGATCAGAGGGAAATTTGCCACCCATCATGCGACTAGTTTGGTACCAGGACAGTGGCGATTCTTGGTATTGCTTTACTCTTTGCTGGGCTTCCGAATGGAAACGTCGAGGTTGTTTTCAGCATAGGAGAGCATGCTGGATAGATTAACCATAGCACAAAGCAGTGTCTTAGGCTAAGTCTAAGACGATCAGTGTTAACAGAAACATATCATTTAGTTCATAGCTGTAGTTGAACAAATGAAATATCGCCTCCTCCTCCTCCCTCACATAAAACTCTAAGGTCAAAGCAAACACGGAAAGCACATGCATTATGGAAGGCAGCCCCAAAAAACGCGTTAATTCAAGTGTAGTGTGTGCGAGTTGGCGTGTTCTCGGTCTCACTTTACACATTTGCATATTGATTGGTCGCAAGACTGCATTTTCGACTTACTACAGTAGCAAGCTAGTATTCCTGCTATTTTTAAGCAAAGTTGTTATAGTAGTAGTACAGTAGTTAGCCGAATAAAACTTATACAATAACCTCTTGTTAGCCTAGCAGTTCAGGTAGGTATTGATTATTTCTACCGAGGTTATGTGACGATCGCTTTGATAATTAATACCAGTAGCTCTGGTTTTCTTTCTAAGTACGGAGAGAACAGTTCATTGATCTTTTTCGGCATAATCATACTCAAACCTTCTTGGATTGTTAGGGTTACACGAGGTTCCTTTATAAGTTTTATCCGGCTAACAATTCGTTGCCTTCGTTTTCATCAGAGATCTAACCCATCGAAGGGATATTGATTGCTACTACCGAGGTGAACTGATGATCAGTTTGAAGACTATGCTCTACATAGTTGATTTGTGGTTTCAAGCCTTAGTGTGCAGTTTTTTTTGGTTGATTTAATCAGTACGATCTTCTTGTTTGTTTGCTTTTAATCTCTTACAACTAACAAAGGCACTATAGGTCATATTTTTACATCTCTGTCCTCTTAGTTCTCTCTTCTTTTTTTTTACTTAATTTTCTTAATAGCGCACGTCACTAAAGTAATCAGTATGAATTCTGAGTTGTCCCCATGTTTTGGGCGTTTGCTTAGTATTTAATTTCCTGTGACATTTGATATCATTTCGAATGTTAGGATGTCTTCTGTTGCTGTTGTCAATGGCCAGCCACGTGATCCTTCAACTTCCACTCCGAAAGAAAACAGCCAAACTCCAGGACCTCCACCTCCGGTCACGCCTCAGAGCCAATCAGGTGATTTATTTTGTTGTTTAATACTTCTGTTTTCATTTGGAACGGATTTTTTAAAAATGTTTTTTACGCATTAATATTCTAAACTGCTGTCTTAAAGCGCCAGTTGTGAGTCAGGGACAAACATCACAACCACTCAGCACTGCTCCTGTATCGCACACAAACTCTGTTCAACATAGAGACAGCAGGCGAAGTGAAATATATAGGTAAGGCTTAATCTTAAGTTGCTTTCTATATCACTTGCAAGGGCTTACGAGTGATATCTAGTTTCTGATTTCAAGCTAAGCTCTGCCAGTGTCCTTAACGTTAATTTCAAACTGTTTTTATATCGCTTAAAAGGGTTTGAGTGTGATAACTAGTTTCTGACTTCAAGTTAACCTCTGGCTCTGTCCTTAAAGTCTAAATGGAACAAGTTTTCGTCCTTCTTGAAACTTCTTTATATGATGTTTGCTTTATGAGAGAAAACATTGTTCTATGTTCCTTATTGCTTTCGTGCTTTGATGGTGGCACATTGCATGTTTTTAAACGATGATGGTTTTTTGCATTCTAGTTCTGTCTCTTCTTCCTTTTTTTTCTCTTTTTTGATGGTATAGCTCTAGGGTTGAAAATTCTTCAAGTGACAACATTTTATCATGTCCTTTTATCCAGTTATGAGTGCTAAAAGAAAGCCGAAACAAAAGACCCGGATGGCGTGGTGGCGGTGAGCACGTTAAAGGTAATAATCCAGGGAAGGGTAATAATAGCGGGTTCGATCCCTGCAGCAGACTACAACGGTCTTGAGTTTAGCAAACATCTCAGCATCATTGTGGTTTTTATAATAACCTGCGGAGAAGTTCTCTAGTTTTATAGCCATGCAATGTCGATGTTATTTTATTTCTTATTGTCTTAAGATGTCATCGGAACCCTAAAGGTCATCCATTTTTCCGTTAAAACATTTTTCTTTTATGATCTGGTTCCTCGAGCTAGTCATTTTTTACTTAGGCATATCCTTAAAGTTCTTATGCGTAACTTATGAAACATGAAGTGATCCAAACTTTAGTGGCAGTTGCTCCATTTAATATCTCTAAATTACTTATCTTTTCTAAGGTATTCCGGACCAAAGACACTTTTTGCCGCCGCTTGGGCGAATAAGAGTGACAGGAGATTTCGTTTGGCCGTTGGTAGTATTGTAGAACGAGAACAAGGCAATAATGTGAGTGTGCCTATCGTTCATTTAAAAGTGCCTTTAATTTGATAAGCAATCCGTAGTTTCGTTTTTTTCTACAGGTGACCCTTATTGAGTTGGACGAAACGCTTGGATCGTTAGTGGAAAGAGGAAGCTTTAATCATGAATTTCCTCCAAATCAAATAGGATTTATACCTGATCTAGTTGGTTTCTTTCTGTCGTTTTGCACTTTTCCTTTCCTTCGTAACACTCAGGATTATCACTCTTATGTTTTTAGGAAAATAGGTATCCCGATTTGATAGCTACAAGCGCAGATTTCCTTCGCTTATGGAGAATTCACCCGAATAATCTAGTCACCGAGGAGGCGGTTCTAAGTAGTGTACGGTCCACTTGTTGTTGATCTGCTAACTAAATCAACCCTCATAATTTCGTTCTAAGATCTTATTTTAGAATAAGTCATCTCAGTTCACTGCTCCGCTAACGAATTTCGATTGGAATGAAGTTGAGCCGAGGTTAATTGGTACGTCGAGTATCGACACTACTTGTACCATCTATGACGTTGAGGTGAACTTCGGTTATTTTTTGTTAAATCCGATGTTTACAAACAACTGCATTAACGCATATTCTGTCCAATGAAATTTCCAGGCACAACAAACAGTTGGGTTAATTCGTCCAATCACATTCAGCGTTAAAACACAACTAATAGCTCATGATAAACCTGTGCATGACATCGCGTTTAGTCGGATCTTCAACGGAAAGGATAATTTTGCCACAGTTGGTATGGGCTATTATGCAACCATTATTGTTAGCATTCTTTAAAAAGTTTTCTTGGCGAATATTTTTTGATGATAATCTTTTCTTCACTATTAATAAAGAAGGAAAGAGCTCTTAGCGTTGATCGATCCCTCAGGGATGAACCATGCATTCGACTTCATCACGCATAGTTAAAACTCATTGCATGCATATCTGGCCTACACAATAGCTCACCGTTGCCCACTATTCCATCGAGTCAGTGCTGCTATCCTCCTGGACAATTCTGGTACCAATTTGCCGACCTCGAAGGGAAGGAACGCTTGTTGGGTCTGGGGTATCGGGGTCAATTCCACGTGCATTGCAAAACGCCTATGACAGCTGTGCTGCCCTCTTGTTCATCAGACAAGGTAAAAAAAACCTGAGAGACTAGGGAGAAGTTGTTCGAAGTTTAAAAACAATTTATCGTTGTGGTTAGTTTCTTGTTTACATGACTTCACTGTTTTGTTTTTCTTTTGTGAAGGTACGAAAATTTTACACTATTGCTACTCTTTTTTGTGCAATCTTCTCTTCATTTTCGCCCGCCAAGTTTTTAATGGTGTTTTTCACGTCAGAAACCAAAACATTTTTCATTGTGATTTTGGTATAGTTGCGTTCCCCTCCTTACCTCATTAAGTTCATTTTTCGTTTACTGGGGCCATGAGGTGCTAGTTTCTATTTCTAGGTGCTGATGGGAGTGCTCGTATGTTCGATCTTCGCCATCTGGAACATTCTACTATTGTTTATGAAGATCCGCTTAAATTGCCTCTGATGAGAGTTGCATGGAACAAACAAGAACATTATCATCTTGCTACATTTGCTCAAGATTCAACTGAGGTTTGTGTCCGAAAATCGATGTTTTCCCCTTTTGCTCTTTATATCTTTTCTACAGGTTATCATTATTGACATACGAATGCCATGCAGTCCTCTTGCTAGACTCAAGAATCATAATGGAGCAGTGAATGGTTTAGCCTGGGCGCCTCATAGTGCTCATCATATTTGTACCGCGAGTTAGTTTTGAATTCAGACTAGGATTTGTGATCTATGGAAGATGTGATGCATTTCCTAAGAGTTAATGGTAATATAATTTGATGAGGAAATAACCCACCGAAAGACTGACATGTTTGCCTTGAAATGACTGAAAGGTGTTAGATGTGCGAATGAGGTTCTATGACTTACTACTGCTTTGATTATTAGGTGATGATGCACAAGCCTTGATTTGGGATCTCCAGAATATGCCACGACCAGTAGAAGATCCAATTTTGGCGTACTCTGCTGGGGGAGAGGTTTGTTTTTGCTTCTATGTTTACTTATTCAGTGTGAATTATTGGCTGGACGTTTTATGCTTACTTTGATTTGGTTGGTGATTTGGTTATTGCAGTGTTTAGGCAATTTTTGCTGATCAATCCCTGTTAAGAATATCGTCGGATTGTTTTGTTTGTTCGAGCCTACTAATTCTTTGTTTAGGTTAACCAAGTTCACTGGGGTCCGGCACACAATAACTGGATTTGTATTTGTTTTAATAAGTCCTTAGAGATTCTTCGAGTATAGTTGGTATTATTTCGTATTTAGGAGTATTTTTTAAAGGCCCTACATTTGGTCTCTTCGATCTCAGTAATTTTTAAGAGACCCTTTCACTTTTTTATCACTTCCTTTTTGTTTTGTTTACGGATATTTTTTACATACTGCACACAACATGCGCTCATTCGAGTGTTTCCCGGTGATTTCCATCGTATTTTATTTATAAGCTGTCTTTATTCATTTGTGACGTATCTCATGTCTTTGTTGTCACTTTTCTTTGTTACACTTTCCGTAATAAATTTCCATCTTTGCTTCGTTTTTCATTCTTCTTTTCTATGCGCGTGCATCGCCACCACTTATCTCTTTGGATTGTCTTCAATGTTTTCGAGTCAATATCCTTTTGAAAAATTCTTTTGTTCTAGTTTGAGGTATCGTGGTTTCAATTTCTTGTGGGTTTACGTGTATCTTTTACGTTAAATGGATAGGACAGTCCTCTAGGTTCTTCAAATGCAAAGTGTCGGGGGAGTGCTGCGTTTCATTGCTCCGAAGGAATTCCAGGTATTTGTTTTAAGAAAGGTTATATGGTTGAGTTTCATATGGGTTATAGCTCTTTATCGTAGTCTTCAAATCTGCTGACAATGGATCATTCGCAAGCTCATGGCTATGGGATGCATCATCACAACAGTATGCCCATGGTAGAGCAAGGTATGTTTTATTTCTCTAAAGATGTTTTTATTTCTCTTAGTAAGTTCTGTGGTAATTCCTACCAAATGCGCTCAGGTTCGTCAACAGTGAATATGATGCTGGGTGGCTATGGAATGCAGCCTCAACAGGGGACATATTTAACACCTCAGCAACCGACCCCTCAACTCATGCAGACAGATATTTATGATGTAAGCTCAGTGGTTTACTTCTTAATTCCATTTTTACTTCGTAGTCCTTGTTATTTTAAATTTTCAAGCCTATGGACGCAGCTGGGCCATCAAATCCGGACGTTAATTTGGGTTCAACTGTACGAGAGGACGACAAACGCAAGGCCAGTACAGTTTTTCCATTCGGCTTTAAATTTATGTTTGGCGTTGAAATAGTTGAGACTTTTAGGAGATTTACGGGTACGATGCACCGTATAGCTTGTACTCCAGCGCTTGGAGTACAGCTAGTGATCCACAACGACGGTTTCGTCTTGCTGTTAGCAGCTTTATAGAAGAGTATAGCAATAAAGCACGTTTTACAGTTTTTAACTTATCAACAGTTCTTTTTTCATCTATTGTGGTTGTCTTGTTTGAGGTGTCTATTGTACAACTAGATGAAGGAGTTGGTGAACTTGTTTTGCGTAGTACGTTCGACCATCCATACCCAGCAACAAGGTTGATGTGGATTCCTGATTCTAAAGGGACGCACCCTGATTTGTTAGCCACTAGCGGTGACTATTTGAGGTTATGGAGGGTAAGCATTCATTTGTTCTTTACTAAGCAGTTATGGATTCTTCTTATTGCAGTCATATACGTTATACGATCTTATTTTAGTTGGGAGTTGACAACAACGCTAAGATAGAAACCCTTCTTAATACAAACCGTACAGCAGAATATTGTGCACCCTTGACTTCTTTCGATTGGAACGAATTAGACCTCAATCTTATTGGTACTAGCAGCATCGACACGACATGCACTGTGTGGCAGCTTGAGGTTTTACTTTTATTTTTGTTAACTATGGTGATTCTAGTTCTTTTGTGCCTTTTCAGACGGGTCAAGCGATTGGTACAGCAAGGTCAAAAGTGGATGGAACAGTTCGTACTCAGCTAATTGCTCATGACAAGGAAGTTTTCGATATTTCATTTAGCAGGGGTAATCGAGATATATTCGCAAGCGTGGGTGAGTTATAGCTTTCTTGCATTTTTGATTATATTTGAAAAGTGAAATATGTGGAGTTACTTAATTATTGCATGATTTGTTAGGACTTCATTGAATCACTTAGCCCGATTTCATCCAGCCTCACAGGTGGACCTTCTTTTCATTAGTTGGTGGAGTTGTCAACCTAGGCTTACGAAAATTTTATGAGGAGTTCATCCGGTCCATAATGGTTAACGACTTCTATAAGTGAGGGGAATACCTTAGCACGGTATCCCACGATCTCAGGAGGAGTCGACTAGACAAGCACATTTATGGAGAAAACCAAAATCTTTAGGAAGCAGCCGGAACCATATGCAAATTGGATGACATTTGTAGATGATAGATCCTGCAAAACATGGAAAATGAAGGAAGTGCTGAGATCTCCACGATATTTGATTTCGGGTCATATGAAAATATAATGCTTACGTTCAAAATTCGCCGTTTCTATAATGTCCATCCTTTTACCGGGCTTGTTTAGGAGCTGATGGAAGTGTTCGTTTGTTCGATCTTCGGCACCTAGAGCATTCCACTATTATTTATGAGGATCCAAAGCGTACACCGTTACTTAGATTAGCGTGGAATCGCAACGACCATAATTACATTGCAACATTTGCATGTGAAAGTAACGAGGTAAGCATTCCGTAGCGTCAGATCGAGAGCTTTTTTGGCCATTTTTTTTTGGAATTATTTTCAGAAGCTGCTTTGAATGTCTCTTTAATGCTTCCGTTCTTGTTTTGTTCTTGTTCCTTGCATCAGTTTGTCTATTTATTTCCCTTATTACTTATTTGTGAGGAATTAATTTTAAGGTGGTAATTCTTGATATGCGACTTCCCTGCCATCCAGTTGCGCGGTTAGCGAATCATCGTGCTCCTGTTAATGGAATCTCGTGGGCGCCTCATTCAAGTACTCATATTTGTACAGCTGGTGAGTGCTACATTTATAGTCTTGTTGGCAATGAATGGAACTATCGACAGTTTTCACGATAAAATTTCAGGCGATGACGCGCAAGCATTAATTTGGGATGTTCATGAAATACCAAGGCCTATACTCGATCCAATTTTAGCCTATCAAGCAGCTGGCGAGGTGTGTTCACTGAAACGTTTCCATCCATTGAAGCCTTTCAAATTCACATTTAGTTAGCATAGGATACATATCGTGTTCTTGTGACTATCAGGAATTATTTTGTAAATTGGCTGGTAGTTTTGCCTGCAGTCTGATTCCTCTTCATAATATTTTGTCTAAAAATTAGTTCTCGATGTTTTAGTAGTACTATTAAAGCGGAATTCTGAAAAATATTACAGAGAAATGTAGAGAAGCATATCTGAATGCCAGAGTTATAAGCAACCGTAAAATTAGAAACTGTGGTGCCTCGTGGATCACCGTAAAACTGAGGAACCGTATCGCATTTCCGGATTAATAACAGGGAATTTATACTCCCAGTAAGAAATGAAAAAGCTCCCGGCGTGATCAATCTCTGGAGTATGCGTCGATCTTTTCGATTCTATCTAGCATCGTTGGAGATGATCGAATAAATATCTGGCCTTTCCAACAGCTAGCGGTAGCCTACTGATGTATCGAGCCAGTGCTTCTCTGCTCCTAGACAAGTTGGGTGCCAATTTACAGACTCCGGAAGGATGAAAGCTTGGTGAGCCTTGGGAGCCAAGATCGATCCCATGTGTATTGTAAGGCCTCTATAACCACTACGCTACACGCACCTGTGCTTTCACCACACTTCGATTTTTTTTTTTTTGCTTCCAATTGATGCGGTGCAATGATTCCAATGAGATGCAATTGACCTGTCATGTGAGCAAACATTATGGATTTCCCTAAAGTACACAACGTTGGGGTGGGGGACATACGTGTAGCGCAGTGGTCGAAGGAGCCCTGCAACTACATTTGGGCACGACTCTAGTGCTACAGGCTCACCAAGCCCTCCTTCCTTCTGCGGTCGGCAAATTGGTACTAGACTTGCTTGAGAGGACAGCAGCTCTGGCTCGATGCGTCGGTAAGCCACAAGGGAAGATATACATTCACTCACTTCCAACGATGCTTAATGGAGTCGAATGCATGACGAATTTCTCATAAATTGATCAACGCTGGAGCTTTATCTG
>MQTX01000235.1:144114-176231 GCA_009735665.1 Angiostrongylus cantonensis | reverse complement strand
TATATATATATATAGCGTTTTTTCCATTTCTATTTCCAGAGTCCACAATAGTGAATTTTTTGATGGGCCTGCTAAGTATGGAAGGGTAAAGTGGTTCAAAAAGGGAAATATCTATTTGGAGAAAAAAGAAGAAGATTTCAAAGAAAAGAACCACTGTTGACCACCTTGTGGTGTGTCGTGGTGTTTATCTGTTTAACAGTAATTTCCAGGTTAATCAAATTCATTGGTCCACCACATTTCCTGACTGGATATCAATTTGCTATGCGAATCGACTTGAGATCTTACGAGTTTAGGATGTACTTTTTATGTATTGCTAATTTGGAAATTTTTCAGAATTTTATTGCTTATAAAATAAAGCTTGTTTCACTAAATTGATTAATATGTGCATCAGAATTCTATCTTGTAGCCTTTATTTGAAGTGCACTTTTCGTTGCTCATACCTATTATGATAGGGATGTTTTTAATGTACGACTATCCATAAAGCTCATTGTTATGGAGCGAGCCATTTCACAAATTGTGGTCATAACACCATTACTAATCAGTACGTGGTCTCAGTTTCACGACAATAGCACGTTTCACTTTGCACTGACATCCTAAGGTGTGTAGTTGCAGTGGAATCGAACTTACGTCCTTTACGCATCACCTTTGCAATATCACAGTTTCGATGAATGCTGTATTATCATCTTCTTGTAAATAGTTATTTATGCGTCAGATTGTTATTTGATGATGTTCTTATGGTGCTTGAATTATGTAGGATAAAATTGAATTCGACTATTCAGCCTATTGTTACTATTGTTACACTTTAGGTTCTTTTTTCACTGATTTCTGAAGCTGTGTGTGGAAGTGGCCCCTTCGATGCGCAAAATTCAACGTGAGGTGAGGCGCAGTGTTCGCAGCGGACTTCATTCGCATATGCTGCCCTGTCCGCCATTCCGAAATTTCTCTCATGTTGGGGATCTGAGAAAATCCAATCGATTCTTGATCTTGGGTTCTAGTGGTCCTTTTTTCCGCAGTGTGCCATCATCGTTTTTAGGTTTCATCATAACACGGAGAACGATCAGGAAAAAACGAGAGGCCACCAGTAATGGTCATCGTATCAATGAGAGGGATGGAGACTCGGAAGCGGTAGCGGAGTCCACAGAAGAATTAGATTGCTTTTTTGTGGTGATTACATGCATGGCGACCAAACGAATGGAAGAATTCGTGCGACCAGAACGTTATTTCGTGACGAGAGGTCTGTCTGTCATTTCTAGTAGCATGGACCGGTTTTTCATACGATTTTGCACAAAAAAAAAACTACGCCGTAGGAGAAAGAGCTGTGCTGGCAGATGATTTGAGCATGCAGACGGGATTAGGGTTTACGAATTCAATAATGTAAAGGGTAGGGGAGGGTGGGTGGATGGCAGAGTGGTAGTGACGGCAATGGTCACGAGCATGGGGTTGGTCCGATCACGCTCCAGCCTCACCAAGCCTCTTCTCTCCGGGATCATGAAGTTATCGGACTTGTCCGGGAAAGAATAACTCACTGCTTAGGACTTCAGGAAGAATCGACTCGACCAGAAGCCCACGACAAAAAGTTGGGAGACATAGGTGATGGGTGCGAGGAAAAGGGTCGAACGTGAGAGTTCCTGGAATCCGCACAGTAGATATGGAAATGGGTAATGTATAAAAAGAAACCTATGCGGTAAATACAGCCTCGTGAAATATGAAAACAACGTGAAAGATTAGGAAATAGGTAGCACGCAGAGGTTGGTTAGAATTTAGAAGCATTGCGGTGTATACCACAAATACTAGTCCCTAGGTAAAGCACCTAGCACCTAGGTCCCTAGGTTTAACTCCCTAGGTAAAGCAGCTAGTTTGTTAAGCATCCTAGTAATGATTGGTGTTGATCTGCAGCAGTCAATCGCATCCCATTGCGATTAAGAGCTGTTCGCCTACCGTGGGTTGTAAGAGTACATGGTAGTGCATCTGACTTATTTGATACGTGAATGGCCCGTCCTCACTGGTTGTGCGAGCCTCATCAAAATCGCCGTTAACGGAGATTTGCTGGTTAAGCCATTATGGCTCCCTGGAATCCCGAGGTCAGCCTGGCCAAAGTCTGGTCCGGGTGTTCACCACTCCAGGCAGTCGCAGCCCTTGTGGTTCAGGGGGAGATTTGCCACCATGCGACTTTAGTACCAGGACAGTGATGGATTCTGGTAGTGGTTTACTCTTAACTGGGCTTCCTAGTGGAAATGTCAGACTCCTCAGATTTGGAGACTTTGCTAGGGGGATGAATTCCCATGTACATCGCAGCCTGACAGCTAGGAACACCTACCAGCCACGATGAGGCGGTGAACCGTTGGGAGTCGTCAGTCTAATCAGTGGTACTATCTTGGGATAAAGCGCATTCGTGCTCTATTGTTTTATTTCCCTAAATCGCAATAAAAATGTTTTAGCACAGTAATCTCTGAACAATTCCGATGTCGTTGTAGTGGAACAAGACATATCACACCATTAATATTACCACGACTACGAGTGAAGGAGGCCAACAATCTTTTTATTCTTTCCATTCCTTAGAACTTCATGAGCAATCTATGTGGCAAGTGGAGACTTAGCTGGACTGCTTGTTCTCCTAGAAAATTCACTGAACATTGTACTCACACTGTTATATTTTCTAAAGTATCTTAACAGGCGTCAAATAAGTGATTGTCAATTAGAAGAAGCTATGGAAGCCATGAACCGTCGAAAACATACTGCGATACTGCTTTGTATAGCCGATGTCGTTGCTGTTGCGAACTTCTAACTAGAGCTGTTCCATTGTCTCCTTTGTGCAGGACTGTTTTTTTTTTCAGAGGGAAGCAGCGAGTTCAATCCTGTTCAGGATGACTCGAGTGAAAAGTTTGTAGACGACAGACAGCAAGCAGATTGGGCGATAGTTGCCTATATCGTGTAGGTCACCCTTCTTGAACAACAAAACGGTCTTGCTGGTCTTCCACTGAGTAGGGACCATGCATTCAGACAGGTAACGTGTGAAAAGCCTAGCCAGTGTGCTTACTAGGACTGGCGGAAGGTTCTTCAGATGTTCTGATCCCATATAGATTTCCCAAATGGTCTTGGAAACTTTTGTCTAATTCGCGCAACCGAGTATTGCCTATACTCTTCTTGGCCAATCAGGACTAGTTACTGTATTTCTTATTTGGCTAGAGCTAATGTTTAGCTAGTAGCGCCAGGCAGGCGAATCCTCTTGGGAGATTTTGCCAAGCGGATGAATCCTCCACTGTACATCGCAGACCGATACCCTGAAACAGTTCTCAGCCACGATGATGCGGTAAACCGTTGGAAGGGTTCGCCATTACTACAGAAGCAAAGTCAAAAATCAACTTTGTTCAAAGCCTAGAAAGATAACTTTAGTGTATTTTAGATAAGTTTACAAAAATATTAAATACTTGGTGGTAGTAAACAGAGTAAAAACTGTCCATAATAACTGTCCATAACTGAGAATTAGAATCCCCTTTGAAAGGGACCAAAAAAAGTGATTGTTTTTCAGGACTGAACAAAAACGTGAAATTTCTGCTGATTTTTCTTAGATGTTTGTCGCTTCTTGATTTCGCTTCTGTAGTAATGGCGAACACTTCCAACGGTTCACCGCATCATCGTGGCTGGGAGGTGTTTCAGGGTGTCGGACTGCGATGTACAGCGGAGGATTCATTCGCATGGCAGAATTTCCCAAGCTGAGGAGTCCGCCGTTTCCATCAGGAAGTCTAGCTAAGAGTAAACCAATACCAGAGTCCACCACCATCCTGGTATCGAATTAGTCGCATGGTGGCAAATCTCCCTGTAATCCACAAGGGCTGCAACTGCCTATGGTGGTGAGGACCTGAGGCAGACTTTGGACAGGCTGACCTCCGGATTCCAGAGAACCACAATGACTTAACCAGCACTTCTCCTAGAAAATGGAGACCATGCTGAGGCCCGCACAACCAGTGAGGACGGGCCATTCAATTATCAAGTATCAAGTAAGTAATGGCGAACACTGAAGACTCACCCCTGTTCCCATACAACGCCCGAAATTATGGCTCTCTGGACAAGGTTGACTGTGTGAGGGAAACGATCTGTAATAAGTTTTTCAAGACTTTTAGTATCTTTCAACGTTTCGTGGTTCTCATAATTTTTTCTTATTGACAATTCCTCATTTGTAGTCTGTTTAAATCTCTTAGATGATATCACAAAGTCAGAAGAAAGTTCAGTGGATTTTATAAGAGAAGAACCCGTCAGGTAAAAACTGGACCTTCTCCCACCCGACGACGTCCAAACACTGAGCGTTGTACGAGCGATTAAAGTGAAGAAGCTGTTCCACGAATAAAAAGAACAAGACCAAATTTTTATAGACCTCGGAATAAATGATCAACATGTTTATTTACATGTTCCCACGAAATGATTTGTTGAGCTGACATCAGGTTGCTATAGCTGCGGTCGTTGTCGAAGAGATTTACTCGTACAATTCACGGAGAGCCCTCAAAGAACGAATACCCCATAATCATCCTTAAGTGGAAATTACTCGGAACTTTAGCACTTGGTTAATCGATGCTCTACAATATTCATAAGCTGATACAGATTTGATATAAAAGCTTTTATTCGGCTAAAGTATAGACGCGTTAGCCTTCTTCCGTGCAGAGTTAATAAATTGTTCACAGCCGGTCTATTCGGCGCTATGGGTTTTCGTCATCGCATCGGGTTAATCTTTTGGACAGGTTCAGAGCTCGAATGGAGAATCCACTAAATTATTGATTACCTATGCCTAAAATGGATGAGAGTTGGCTACTAAAGTACTGTGTGCCACCTAGTAATTATGGCGCGTTTTGCAGGAAGTATTGCTGTCGAAGATAGCAGATCAAATCCGATGGCAGTACATCAGCGACTGCTCTGTACAAATCAGCGCTGCCATTGGGAGTCAAACCACTCTCCATTCAGCAATAGTGCGCTGTTTAGCCCCCATATCACCTGTATCACCTGTAGTCCCGTTGATCGTCGAGTGACTCGAGCGGGCGCCAGTAAATCCTCCATTTTTCCCTATCGCGGGCAAGAGTAGCCCAATGGGTTCTCCTCGCTTTAGGGACTCGTCGAGCATCATATCTTTCTTCTAGGCTCTTCGTGAAGAACTCTGACCATCGGGTCGGTGGTCTTCCTGCAGTACGTTTGACATCCCGAGGAATCCAGTCACTAACAGCCCTTGTCCATCGGTTATCATTCATACGCATTACGTGTCCGGCCCACCTTATCTTCGACTGTTTGGCGTATAGAACGGCATCTTTGATTTTCGATCGTTGACGTAGATCGGAGCTTCGGATCCCATCCCTTACTTGTGCGAAACGGGATACTCCTAGCATCGTCCTTTCGACCGAGCGTTCGATAACGCTGAGTGATCTTTCATCCTGCTTACGTAGCGACCAAGTTTCTGACGCATACGTTAGGGCAGGAAGAACCGTTGAGTCGAAAAGGTGGGCACGGAGTCGGGTGTTCTTTGTTCTCTTCACTACATCCTCGATGCTCTTGAAAGCTCCCCAAGCCGCTCGTTTCCTTCTGCTCAGTTCTGGAGCTAAGTCGTTCATCATATTGATTTCCCGACCTAGATAGACATAACTGGAGCATTCGGAGATATTCGTTCCGTTGAGCGTGAATGGGGCAAACGAAACCAATCCGTTCTTCATGAACATCGTTTTCTTGAGATTTAGTCGAAGACCAATCTTTCCACACGCTTTATCAAAGTCTGCAAGCATGCGTTCCGCTTGGCTAATGTCTGGTGTTATAAGAACGATATCATCAGCAAAGCGAAGGTGGTGTATCTGCCGACCATCGATTTTCACTCCCATATTATCCCATTCCAATGTTCGCATGACGTTCTGGAGGGTGGCTGTAAATAATTTTGGCGAGATTGTGTCGCCTTGCCTAACTCCTCTTTTGACGTCAACGTTAATATCGTTGTAGAATGGTGAAATCTTGGTTGTGAAATTATTGTATAGCTCACGAAGAATCTTTATGTACTGAGTAGGGACTCCTTGATTACCAAGGGCTTCCATGACTGCTTCTATCTCAATTGAATCAAAAGCCTTCTCTAAGTCGATGAAAGTGAGACAGAGCGGTCTTTTCTACTCTCGCGATACTTCAATGAGCCTTGTTATCGTGAGAATGGGGTCCATCGTATTAAATCCTTTTCGAAACTCTGCTTGTTCACATGACTGTCCTTCGTCCAGCGTTCTGTCAATCCTGTTTAGGATGACTCGAGTGAAGTTTGTAGACGACAGACAGCAAGCACATTGTGCGATAGTTGCCTATATCGTGTAGGTCGCCCTTGTTGAACAACAACACGGTCTTGCTGGTCTTCCACTGAGTAGGGACCTTGCATTCAGACAGGTAACGTGTGAAGAGCCGAGCCAGTGTGCTTACGAAGACTGGCGGGAGGTTCTTCAGATGTTCTGTCTTATCTTGTCCGAACTTGGTGCTGTTCGATTGTTCACCAACGTAGTCGCATGTGGGATGTCGGAAGGGAGAACCGGTGGTACAACATATCCATCCTCTTTTATTTCATATGACGGGAGGTGGACGTGGCTATCGAAGAGATCTGAGTAGTATTCATAGATGACTGGGCGTCGGAGTGCAGTCATCTTGGTCTTTAATCGGCGAAGCTTTGGCGGGCTTTGCCAATGCTTTCCCCAGCCTCTGCAGATCCGACCTTTACTGCTGCTCTTCTCTCTTTAAGATCTTCTTTTATCGCCTGTCTGGATTGTTTCTCAAGTTCGGCCGTTAGTTCGCGGTTGCCTGCAGCTTGTGCGATTCCACGCTGGCGTATCAGCTCGAGAGTTTCTGGAGACAGACGTCTCTTGGTGACTTTCGAACTCTCAACTTTTATAGCGCTAACGTGATGACCAACGAGCGATCGTATTCCTCGTCGATGTTGTTGATAACTGCACGTTCCCAGCAGCCGACTAATGAAATGAATAAGTCCTAGTTTGTGGTGGTTCTGCGACTTCGGTCTTTGAATTTAGCGGCTTTTTCTCCTTTCAGCGAGAAATAGGATCTGGCACGAAGGAGACGGTGGTCTAATCCCGTGTAGAATTTTGGCACAACAGCGAAATCGGTTCGGCAAAACCTTCTGTTTACTATGATGTGGTCTATTTCGTTATGGTACTCTCTATTGGGAGACTTCCACATCCAGCGTTGAGGGTGGGGCTTCTGGAATTGCGAGTTACCGTGGATGGTTTTGGTCGTCATGATAAACATGTCCTCCTGATTCACAATGGTGGTGACTGCCTCTGTTGGTGAGAACCTGAACAAGACTTTTGCTAGGCTGACCTCGGGACTTCAGGAAACCACATTACCTAAACTAACAAAACTTCCAGAAAGCTGAGGCCCGCACAACCAGTGAGGATGACCCATTCAGGTGTCCAAGCAAATAAGTAACATAACCTTACAACACGTGTTCTTCCTTTATCAACTGCCATAGAAAGTGCTGAAATTCACGCATTTTTGCCAATGTGATACAGATTTGCGTAGTAGTCACGGCATCCATTGGATTCCTTTGACATTCGCGAATTTTTCTCACGGGTAGCTTGCCAGGCTCTCCCAGAGTGGACATGGAACCTATTTGTTGGAGGCGACTCCTAATCCCTGTCACTTGATTGCAGGCTTTTGGCCGAATTGATTCGTAGAATACAATCTGTATAAGCGAGAACGCACCTACACACGCATGCATGAATACGCCTAGCAAATACAGAAAGTATGTGCGAAATCGGCGCAGCAGAATCAGGGAGTCCATCGGACTACATGCAGAAGGACGGCGAGTGATCTGGGCAGAATTTCTGATGGGACATTCTCATTTTGTTTGAGCAATGTAATGATAAGATGCTGCACTTCCTAATGTGATTTAAGGATTTCTTGATAACTCTACCCTGCAATGATTTTCTGAAGATTCGGGAAATTATGGTTTGATTCGTAGAATACAATCTGTATAAGCGAGAACGCACCTACACACGCATGCATGAATACGCCTAGCAAATACAGAAAGTATGTGCGAAATCGGCGCAGCAGAATCAGGGAGTCCATCGCCTGGATCCACCTGCGTCTCAGGGAAGCATAGGTCGCTTTTGGTCCGCGATTAACCGCCTATCCGCCACCTATGGACGTGCCACGTAGCCGCGCGAGTAATCTGCTCGAGGTCCCTCATGTGAGGGAGATCCGTTGAAAGTTACTATAGAGAGAATATTATTTTCTATAAGACGATGTTTATTGATCAACTTGTCGACATCGACTGTCTATTAACCTTGGCATTGATCAAATAATTCTTTGCATTACTTTTGAGCAAATTCTATGTTTGGTTATGAAATTGTTTGGCTAGGTAGTCCGCTTGAGCTTTCGAAGCTCTGAGGAAGTTTGATTTCCTCTCACCTTCTCACCTCGTGTTCGCTCAACGAGATTTTAAGGAATTGTGGTCACAGTTAAAATTCACGACATTGCACAACTTAGTGCACTGATATCACAACAGTTTACCTCTTGGTGAGATGGGATATCTTCGTCGTTTACATTGTATGTAATAGCTTCACAATAAGGAGTGTTATGGATCCGTTCATGGTGTTGGACAAAGCTCGACCGCACCCAACTCTATTCACAATGGATCGTCAATGAGATCCCGGGATATTTTCTAAACATCACGCCATTGATAAAATTGGCACATCAGGAAGACCCTTCCTGGCTGGATTTCCTCGTGTCCCTGCCTGAATAAACGACACGCACGTGAAATCGATCCCTGCGCTCATGCCTACCAAGCCTTCCATCCCTTCGGGGTCGGCAAATTGGGCAAATTGGTACCAGACTTGTCTGGGAGGATAGCAGCACTGGCTCGATACATCGGCAGGCCATCGCGAGTCATTGTAAAGGCAGATATGCATTTAATCATCTCCAACGATGCTTGATGGAGTCGAATGCATGGCGCATCCCTCAGGGATTGATCAACGCCGAGAGCTTTATCCTTCATCCTTTTATGGTAGGTAGTTCCATCTGTCAACAGAGGCATCACCTTCCGTACTGCACGAAGCGGGCTTTAGCAAGCCGTTTTGATGCTTCGTTTCAACTCAATAGTTACTTTAACCATTTATCGCACGCGATCCATTTCTAGCTGTACGTCACAACGTGATGAAGAAACGAGTAGTCCTTGTTGTTTACGAGAAGCGCAGAGCACATTTAACAAACCGTAAACTCGTTCGTTCAATTCAAATACAACCCAGTTCTCGACTTTTCTATCGACATCGAATCGAAGTTAACGTCTACCCAGTCTCTTTAGTTGCCCTCGAATCACTGCTTAGAATTCCGCTTCAAATAACACCCTAAAATGTGTCAGTGTGTTTATTTATGTGGTAACATCTAAACCAGCAAAACTCCGAAAAAGTAGGAATTATGCGGGGACCCGCAAAACCAGTGAGGACGGCCAGCTTTCTACCATCTCAGTGCCATCAGCAATCTCCATCAACGGAAATGACCTCGGAGCACGAATCGGTTTGAATCCAGGTAAACTGAGTCTTCAGACTGATATACAATTTATTAGGCCAAACACTTCAATAACACTTACAGTAAGACGAAAAACTTCATGGCAATTACATGATCAACAGCTTCTCGAAAAACTCACCCCTTTTTTACATGACTTCCAATGAGGAAGGTAAGAACAGCTGATTATAGTCGCACATTGTTGATGACTGCGCCACCCTACATCAAAAATTGATCCGAAGATACGGGGCCAGGTCGCGTGTGATCTCTGGGCATTCCTCCCTGCTATTCATTGCGGGATTTTTGGCATTTGTACAAAAAGCCTCGAGGAGTTTTGCGCGTTGGTGTTTTTGTATCCCGTGCGAGGATATTGACTTTAACTTCAAAATCGTCTCCGCTATACTTTTGTATCCTATCCGAGCAAAGTGAGGCACTTTGTCTTGCTTTTCGTTTGCCATCCAGATGTTCTTTTAGACGAATACACAAGGGTCTGGCCGTTTCGCCAATATATTCATCTCCGCAAGCACCACAAGAGATCAGGAATATCGTACCTGAACTCATGCAATCACTGTCGCTGCTGTATGGGCAAATTACGTAACTTGTTGTTCCACATAGACGACCATACAGACGGTTACGAACTAGCTGACAACGTAGAGTAGCCGGTAGTATTTTGACTATCGCTACCGATTCCTCTAGGCCTGCCATTCTTAAGCATCGTTTTATAGCCATGCTTGCTTCATCGCTAATATAGGGCAACATAAACAGCACTTCCTTCTGCCCAAGTGCTTCGTTTTGGCGCGTCGCCTTCCTTCTAAACTTATCCTGTGTGGTAGCTATTTTGTAACCATTGGATATGACTACATGCCAAGCCAAGTCGCGCGATTCTTCCTTTAGGTCCCTGGTTCTGCACACGGAGGCGGCTGTTCGAAACATATTTCTCACAAGCGCCCGCTTTGTGCGTGATGGGTGGAAAGAGAAAATAAACCAGGATGTTTTGTTACTTGGTTTTCGGTACTACTTTTTCATATAACCGCAACTTGATAAGCTGATTTGAAGGTTAAGAAATGGAAGCCAGGTCTCTTTCGGTTTCTCCCGAGTGAATTTAATATACTCAGACTGCTCATTCAATAGTTCAAAGCATTTATCCATCTCGTCCTGAGTAGAGAAGATGACAAATCGCCTATGTATTTGGTGTGTCTGCGGTTACTCACGGGGAACGAATACGCTAACGCGTCCACAACCACACCATGCGGGTCCTTCGTTTCGCCTTTTTCAGCTAGTCTATCGATCAGTGTCATCAGTGATCACCCGTCAACGGGACTGATCTGAAGAGCACACATCGGCATTGAACCCAGTTAAGCTGAGGCCGCAGTTGAAATCACAATGTTCACTGAGTTTATTGTCAATCTCTTAATTTAATGAATTCAATTTCAGTGCAAAATATACAGAGAGAACAAAACTGAAGCGGTCAGAAATCCAAGAAAACTACCGTACACGAAAACAACTTAGTTATAATGGCAGTGTACATAGGGTTTAAAAATGAGTCACAAATGTAGAATGACACAGTTGCACAAGTCATCTTGGATACATGTGAAGCATCATTCTTTCTTCAGTGATGTGCTGAAAGAAAGTAGTATAAAGAATTAAAATGTTGCTTTTAGATGATATTATACCCTTATATATTTCACAACTTTTATATTACTAAGGAACACAGCCATAATGACGCTGAGATATTTGCAACACTCCGGAAGCATCATTCTTTCTTCAGTGATGTGCTGAAAGAAAGTAGTATAAAGAATTAAAATGTTGCTTTTAGATGATATTATGCCCTTATATATTTCACAACTTTTATTTCAACTAAGGAACACAGCCATAATGACGCTGAGATATTTGCAACACTCCGGACCGCAGGTGTCTGCGATGGAGATCGAACGCGCTATTACCCTTTCCGGGTGCTAACACGTTCACCACCCCACCAAGCAGGTCCTTTGTTTCGCCTGTCATTCAGCTAGTTAAGCTAATGAATGAGTAGTTTTTCAGAAGGCCTCTGCATTCATCTACTACCATCGCTAAAGGAAACAAAACGTACTGATCACTGCGTCCCGATCCACTGAGAACGAGATACGGTGTTTGTAATTGTTCCTGTTTTCTTAACTGTTTAGACAGCGTACCGAGAGGGGTGTCGGAACTGTTCATCTTAAAAAAAAACAGTGACATTAGTTGAATAATATAAAATCCAAAGAAAAACGTTGGAAACTAAGAATTGCTACATTACAGTTCAAGTAGAGCGATTAAAACCTGTTTCAACATCTCTTTCTTGTCCCGTCTAGAAATCCGCTTCTCTGTTTGCTTCTTTCCAGGATTACGACCATGAAATCTGAATAAAAGTAAAAAAGGAAGCAAATATCCTGCTAGGAAATGTATGGGGCCACTGTCTAACTGACTTATAGGACAGTTCCCGGTAGGCATCCTTCTGATCCATAATACGGCCTTTCTCATCAACGTATTGGATGTTCACCTGAAAAATAAATGTACCCTAAAATCGTTAAATACTAGTGACAATGTGAATTACAGTAAGGAGAAAAACCGAAAGTTTTCACCTCTGGATGATAGTCCTTCTTTTCTGTGAATGGCATGATGGGACCACGCCCAGTAGTGCCTAAGCGGTCCAATTTTTTCGCGTACTTGTCCTCGATATCGCTTAAACATTACCACTTGTACTTTGCACTTAAAATAGTCACTGATTCAACCACTTACTATTTCCCTTGTTCCACCTGGGTCTTCGATTGATTCCGAAGATGGTCCAGATTCTGCCCTGTTTTCTTTTTCACTTCATTGTCATTCAGATAACCCTATAACAACATAAAACACAATAATAATAATAATAATAATAATAATAATAATAATAAAAAGTTGTCAGTTAGTCACTCAGTTTAAATCGTAGAATTAGCATGCACTCAGTGTAGAAATACATATACAAGTAAAATTTGATTTCAATGGGTCCAACCAACTGAAGAATCTTCAGCAAGTCAGTGGTGAGGTAATGCCATGTTTCCCAAGTTGGCTGACCAAGGGAGCAATATAATAACGACGCTGAGTTTGAGAGATAGTTTTACAGTACCTGCGCCAGAATTACCCAGCACATGTAATATTATTCTTGCTGTCCTATCGTTTAAAGAAGTAGGGGAGCGATCTACAGATCCAGGACGCGGAGTACACTCCGTGGTGCCGATAGTTTGCAGAACAAATGGAAACTACAAGTGTCTTCTCGAGTGCTATTCAATAATTAATGGATAAAAAGTGGCGCAATTGAATACGATACGAATAAACCTCTATTGAACTAAAGTTCTATTAAGGACGAAACCTTTTGTGCTGCAAGTTTCAGCATTGCACCAACTCCTTTGCTGACATCCGCTTCTTTTCCTAGCACATTTTCATACTCGCTCTTACTGTTAGCAGAGCCCAAGCTGTCATCGTCATCATCGTCAGAGTAATCCGCCTAAGAATTTGAACTTGACAAACACTAGTAAAATGTCACAAGAGTAACCTACATTTCTTTTGGCTTCTTGCAGTTCTCTTTCGTCGTCGCTATCGAGAACACCGCTGGTACTAGGCTTGTCAAGCCATTTACCTTTGCTATCCTTAGTTTTCTGACGCTCCTTACGTCGTTGTTCCCTTTCTACTTGTGACTGCTTCCATTTCCTAAAATTATGTTTCCATCTCGACCTGGTAAATTAAGCCTAGTTTTCTAAAATTAGAACATAACAAATAGATGGCATTATAAAACAATGAGATCCGATGAAGTACCGAAATTAACTAACTTAATTGCGTTTTCATCTCCTTCATCGACTTCACCTTTCATGTCAGAAACATCAATGGCATCTGTTCGATTACCAGCCAGTCCATATGTTGGAATTTCTCCTGGAGTAGAACTAACGGATAGTTTACGTCTTACTAAACTGAACCATAGGACAACCTATATTCCTGCAGTACTCCATTGTGGAATCTAAAGTCACGGCCCCATCCTTCGTAACGGATTGGTGCGCATCGCTAAAGTCGTCAACTTCCATTTTGACTTGATGTGATGAAACCATTTCATGGACCTGGTGGACTTAAGGCTGTCAGTTCCATTGTGATAAAAAAAACTGTATAGGTAAAACCCATACATAAATTCTCTACGAAAAAATACAAGGAAACAAATGTAGACGTCAAACGAGGCAAAAAATTTACATTTCTAGAACAAAATATAGCTTCAATTACAGCGACAGAATGGATACACATACCTTTTGTGCAATATCATCATCCTCCCTCTTAACGACGACCTGCTTAAGGCGACGAGTTTTGTGAAGAACATTAAACAACTCATCTTCCGCATCATCATCTATTACGACATTATCGATATCCTGCACAACGCCATATTCTTCTACAACATAACATATAAAAAAAAGTTGTCGGACACGCCACAGATACAACCACGATGATGCTGAGATATTTGCAAAACTCTGGGCTGAAGGTTTCCTCGGTGGAGAAAGAACGCGCTATTATCCTTTCCAAGAGCTAACGCGCTCCCAACCACATCGTGCTGGCCCTTCGTTTTACCTGTCTCTTAGCTAGTTTTCTACCTATCACTGCCATTAGTAATCACCTGTCAATAGGATTTATCTGGAGAAAGCAAATCGGCATTAAGTTATAGAAATTTTACGCTTTCATAGAATGAGGACCACGGACATGCAACAAAATTTGTTCGCCTCGTATTCAATATCCTAATGAACATTTAGCAAAAGTAGTATCGTACTGAACAGTTGTCTTGATGTACAACGTCTGGTAAAGGATCTCAGGTCATCGACATAAATCCTGGATTGTAAATTAAACGGAAAGAATATCGTGCTGCCCATTACGAAAGCTTCCGATAAATAGCACGACTCACCATCACTATCTTCAACACCACTATCGTTGCTCTGATCTATAAGAGATTTCAATAAATCAATGTTAACCGCATTCTTCGTAGCACGCTTCCATGGTCCTGACTGTTCACTTGCCTCTTTGTCGATGTCATTTTTCTGAAACACAAGAAAAAATTCCAAAAAAATTGACATATCAAGTGATTGGAAGGTAATTAGAGTCATTACATCTACAATCTCAGTGTCGTCTTCTGTCAAACGAACGTCACTTTCTTGCTCGTCCTCCTTTTTAATTTCATCTCTTCTTCCTTTTCTCCTATGAAAATTCCATGTACACTAACATTTTTCAAATGTCTCACTAATAGTGCAATAAACACTAAATAGTCAAATAAAAAGAGACGATAATCGAGTGGAAATATGTACCTACAGATGCATAAACCTATGAAAATACCTAGAGCCTAGATCACGTCCGCTAGCTGGTTCGTCCGGTACCAAATCTTCTGCTTTCAGAATTTTTCTTCTTCGTGTAGACTTGTCCTTTGTTCCTTTCTTAACTTTACGAAACGCAGTCATTTCCTCCTAAACAAAAGAGGCTTACGGTACTGAGTGGGAAATGCTTTAATTAAAAGCTCATTGTTTTAAAATTATGCTATCGCCTGTAAATGAGTTAAGTCATTCTTATGCATAATTTTCCAATTTTAATAAATGTTGAAGGGTATGTGTATGCCATGCTCAAATATCGAATGACTTCTATGTAGTAACATGAAGAATGGAAATAAAGCTAATAAGCTCTCGAGGTTGATCAAACCCTGAGGAATGCGCCATACATTCTGCTTTATTATGCATCGATGGAGGTGATTGAATGCACTTCTCGCCTTTAAAATGACTCGCGCTGGCCTGCCGATGCATCGAGCTAGTGTTGCTATCCTTCCAGACAAGTCTGGCACCTATTTGCCAACCTCGGACAGACGGAAGTCTTGGTAAATCTATGGGCAAGGGAATCGATCCCATGTGTATTGCAGAGCACCTCCGACCACAGTGCCACACTCACCTTATGTGTTAACATAAAGAATGTAAGTATGGGATTGAAACTGAGTTGCAATAACTAGGTTAACCTCTAAAATTTGCTGAACTTCAGTTAGACGCTTAACGATTAAACACAGAAAATAGTCAAAATAGCTGCGTGAGTTCAGAGGTCAAAATTTATTCAACATCATCTCACCTTCGTGTAGAATTCGCTTCCTACTTGATGCTTCTGCATATCCAAGCTGACAAGTGTCTTACCAGCCAATTCTAATTCACGGCGCATTCTTTGTTCTCTGTGATATTACAAACCATTACGTGCGTAAATACACAGCTTCTTTATCAAACAAATGCACCTCTCGTCCTTCTCAAGATCGTATCCTCCTTTATCGTCAAGTCGGAATTTTTCTCTCCGTACACCTTGAAGCTCTTCGTCGTACTTGTTCAGAACACCGTAGCTTTTTTGCTTAAACAATATCAAGACATACATCTTTATAAAAGAAGCCTTTCCATGGTATGGGGGGCTAAAGATTCTGTTAAATTGAGAAATATTGAAAGCAAATAATGAAAATTTATAGACAATCAATGTAACCACGGCATATAGAGATATTAGAAATGACCTTACCACACCAAATTCGTCCACATCATCGAATCCTTTCTGTAATTCCTTACGCTTTTTCAGTTCCACGTTTCTCGCGTATTTCTCATTATCAACCAAGTTCGGATTAATAAGAACTTCGTCTCCCACATCAAGTACGTCTTAACAATATTGATGAAAATGACAAACAATGAGCTATAAATGTTATAACACACCGCTAAAATCAGACCTTTATCCTCTAAAACAAGGATTTGGTTAGAAGAGTCAAGAAAAGCTTCCTTAGAATGGCCAACAACCAAGCCTCCAGTATCCGAACTCATTGGTCTCTGGCAAATAAAAATTAGGGGTCACGAATAAAATTACAATACAACTACCTTCTAGTTAGTAATGCAAACACTTACTTCTTTTCTAGCCTTTTTCTTAGCCTGTTTTGCTTTTTCATCGTCAATTATGCTATTTATTCCAAACTCCTCGTCCATGGCATCAAGAGTTTTCGCCTGGAACAAAAGTGATTATTTTAGAAAAAAAAATTCTAGAAGCTATAGATTTTACCCGTTCTTCAGCTAGCCTTTTCTCTTCTTCATGTTTCCTCATCTTAGCTACCCAATCAGCAGCATCTTCATCGTCATCGGAATCAACTATGCTTTTCGTGGTTAACACCCGCTCATAGATTTGGCGCTTCTTTTTCGCGATCTAAACATGTGATGAGATGAGAAAAGCAAGAAAGACAGGAAGAGGGAAAGATAAGATGAAGCGAAGGAATCTACTAGAGATGCTAATAATAACACTGCACTAGCACTGTAATACAGCTGGAATGTAAGAAAAAGGGCAGGAAAAAAACAAGATAGGACAATTATATGACAACCTAGTGCATAAGTAGCTGGACAACGGGTTCGAAATTCATGTTTACTTCGATGTCTATTGCATTCCACTAACTCGAATGACATGACAAACATCACACCTCTGACGCGAGGCCTATTACCATCATTACTTTTGCCAAAAAAGCACGTGTAGTCTGAGGTCATGCCGCAGGGAATGGGCACTGTCACAGTTTAAACGACGATGAAATAGACGTGCAGTTTAATTTCTAGAAGTGACTCCAATGTCTTCTAGACATCATCGATAGTTCGATTGCTGGCTCTTGGGGAAGTTGAAGGATAAAAAGGATAAAACTCTTGTAGTCGATTAATCCCTGAGAGATGCGTCATGCATTCGATTTCATATTGGCCTACGCAACGATTCACAAGTGCTGGTTTAAAACATACCATTAAATGGAAATCAAGACTACTCAAGTACTTCTCTACAAAGTGGTAAGAATGAAAGACAAAGACTACCCTCGAATCTACATAAGCCCACCTCTAACTTCTCCTTTAGTTCTGATTCTTTCTTCTTTTCACCCCAATTTTCGGGTTTCTTATGTCGAAATTCGAAGCCATCTTCAACATGAACAGTCGTACCATCTTCAGCCTCTTTCGTCTAAAGTTATATTCTGAAAACGTCATATTGCGCAAAATAGTACTGAAAAGAGACCTTAGGAGCATCGTCGATCTCGAGTGGGGCCAAACCTAGCTTTGCGCGAAGCTTGTTCGTTTCTTCAATAGAAAGCGACTCTGCGCTGAAAAAAAAAGAAAAAAAATACGTCGAAAACAGACGAAGAACTATCATGCTTAAGACGTACTAATCTTCCTTTGGTGATGGAGATGACTGCTTTTCCTTTTCACGTCGACGAGACCTAAAAACATAGGAATAGGAATACTGGCAGAAGCTCGCTAACAGGCTTGACATGAAAAGACACCAATAGAGAGGTCATCAAGGGCAACGAAAATTCAGCAAAGTACTTTATTTACTGGTAAGTAGATAAAGTAAGTAACTCACTAGTTTACCAATAACTTGATTCTCACCTCTTCTGTCTTGGTGATGGTGATCGCGATCTTGACCGAGAATCCGAACGATACCTGTCTCTGGTTCGACGCCCGTCGTCAGAGTCGTCATCATCTCCACGGCGTTTTCTGGATTGACGTGAGGATGTACCCATAATAAGTCTCTGGAAGAAGAAGCAGGATCAAGATATGTGGAGCCCTCTTAAGAAAGTACCGATAACCAAATACTACAGAGCTACTATTCAAAACATCGTAAGACTTTACACAAAAGCTACGTGAATAATGCAATGGTCCCCCAACTCATCAAACCACGGTGTTTCACGACGACATTGCCTAACAACTGGCTAATTGGCGATTGTCCCCATCGCCTACCGTAATCGAGGATAGTCGTAAGCTAAATGTGGGTTACGGACATACACATAGAAAGTCGCACAAATGTCAAGGGTGGCCTACCTTGTTTAGCTGAATATCGTTGTTTGTTTTTTTATCCGTTTTTTTTTCTAAATAAGACAGCCTTGTACAGTCACGTTAAACTTTAGAGTACTTAGGTAGTTTAGGGTAACTTGAATTAGACTCGATTTTGATTAGAAAAGGGCGCATGTGGCGCATTGGTTGGAGGCACCACTGCGACACGTACGTGGAATCGATCCCTGCACCTATGGTCCACCCCTCCGAGATCGGAAAATTCGCACCAGACTTGTCTGGGTAAACCATTAGCAGCACTGGCTGGATACATCGTTTGGGCACCCGTGAGTCGTCTTTGTAAAGACTAGATATGCATTCGATTACCTCCAACGATGCTTAATGAACTCGAATGCATGGCACATCCCTCAGGGATTGATCAACGCGGGGAATTTTTTCATTTTTTTTATTGCAGTGGTCGGAATCATGTCCGTTGTTTCTTCTGTACTTCTGTTTTATTTTATTTTACTTGACCCATTTTCACGTCTACTTTGCGGATCCCAGCACTTCTGACATTCAATTCGTTTCCTCGCATCTATTGTCCACAAAACTCTTCCAACTGTAGGTGTGGCTACTGTTGCTGCTTGAGGATTTTCATTTCATCTTGAATGTCGTAGAGTGAGTGCTGGTCGAGCAGTTCTGTCTGGAGTCTTGAGATACCCGTGCCGGAGCGTTCTCAGCTGGATTGCAGAGAGTGATGTGTTCCCAGACAATTCCGATACCAATTTCCCGACCCTGAAGAGATGATAGGCTCGGTTGGCCTGGAGCAGAATCGAACTAGCACCATGCTTGTGATGACGGACATCACTACCACTGTACTATCCGCCCCATTTTGTACTTTTATAGGTTTTCTAATAGGGCGGATAGCACAGTAGTAGTGATGGCGATAATCACAACTTGTTGTTGAAACATTAGCCACAATAAAGATTTGGTATCATCCATGTGCATGCTTGTGAATGTAGAGAAATTTTGACATTTCATGCCGAGTTTGAATGGTAGTCTGTCCGGGAAAAAATCGCTTTCAGCAAACCAATTGGGAACGCTTTAACTCAACTTATCTAAGGTCTCATCAGAGAATCGATTCGACCTGCATTCTACGACACTAGTAAGGAAGACGAAATCCTCAAGTAGCAGGCGAAATAATGCGCATGATGTTAGAGAAGCATTGCGCACGTTGGATGCTAGGAAGCGAGACGAATGTGGGAAGTGCTGGGGTCTACACGGTATGCGCGAAGACGGCTCATTTTAAAAAAAATATAAAAAAGAGGTGACATAAGGAAGATTCGGCTCTATACAATCGAGGTAGCTAACCGATGTACCAACTTAGTGTTACTCTCCTCCCATACTTATCTACTTCCAGTCGGCTATTCCAGAAGGGATGGAACGTTAGGTTAGTTCGAAGCGTGTGGAATCGAACTTACCATCGATCCAGTTAGTGCAGGGCACCTATAATCACTGCGCTACACTCGCCCATCAGACATACCTCCCAAATGCATCCAGTCTACGACATTTAGATTTCGAGAAGGGTTTGTTGTTTTGTAACTAAGTTTCTTCTAGAACGGTTACAATTTCTGAAATTAGTTTATTCTCATCTGTATGTTCGGTGTCTCAACGTGAATGATTCGGCACGGTTGCACATCGCAGTTCAGCGCCTTCAGCAACCCTTCGTAATATGCAGGAGTTAAATCGTGGGCTAAAATATTCAAAATAACCACCCAAATAAGTTTTGGTGATAGCTATCACTCAGTACGTTTACTTTAGCGCCGAAGAATGAATTCAAACGGCACAATTGTAGAACGTTTTCTAGTCAGAACACCATGTTAAGATATTCAAACACGCATGACAATTGTGCCGTTAGAATAGTAGGCAAAAAATAAAAGGTAAAACATTGTGATTTCAACTACAGCCTCATCTTAACTGGGTTCAAAGCCGATGTGGGCTCCCCAAATCAATCCCGTTAACGGGTGATTGCTGACGGCAAAAAAATCGATAGAACTAACTGAGAGACGGGCGAAACGAAGGACCTACATGGTGTGGTGGTGAATGTGTTACTCCCCGGAAAGGACAGTAACGCGTTCGTTCCCCACCGCAGACACCTGCGGTCGGAAGTTTTGCAAATATCTCAACATAATAGAAGCTATTCATTATGTTTATCATCGAGTTTAGCGAAGTACTTTGGTGTGAAATCATGAATGCTGAGGTCGGCAACAAGTGCAGGAATTTTCTAGAAATTAGGTTTTTAAAGAGAGAGAATGCGGAACTACATAATTATCATTGTTAAGTTGCATACTTCTTTTCGGAGATCACCACTGATATGTTGACGTCATCATTCTTTCCATGCCAAATAACAAATTCTAAAGTGGTTCTGGGATTTATTAAAACAGATAGAAAAGCAGTGCTCATACTTTGCATTGCTTTGCTTCAAAAAGCAGCCTCCCAATGGTTTGCCGCCTCATCGTGACTTGGAGGTGTTCCAGGGTGTCGGTTTGCGATATACACAGCAGGGAGATTCATAGCCATGGCACGGTCTCCAGAGCTAAGGAGTCTGGTGTTCATATCAGGAAACCCAGCTAAGAGTAGACCAAAACCAAGATCTGTCACCGTCCTGCTACCAAACTAGTCGTCGCATGGTGGCAAATTTTTTGTAACATACAAGATTTCGTATCTATAAAAGGATAAAGGATAAAGCTCTCGGCGTTGATCAATCCCTGAGGGATGAGCCATGCATTTGACTTCATTAAGCATCGTTTGGAGGTGATTGAATGCATACCTGGCCTTTACAATGACTCGCGGTGGCCGGCCGATGTATTGAACCAGTGCTGCTATCCTCCCAGACAAGTCTGGTACCAATTTGCCGACCCTTTCTTATTGTCATATAATGTATTCATAGAACTTCCATTAAAATTTTTAAGAGAAAGGTTAAGAAAGAATTGGTCTGATAGAGTTTGAGATTTCTATAGCAGTTTTTGTTATTCTGAAATTTCCTTTGTTAAGGATTATGCCAATTTAGATCTCCGCAAGAGTCTGGAAATCTTCGCTAGCGCAGAAGAAATAACTGTTGAATTAAAGAATCAAATTTCAGTAATATCACACGATTCCAATGAAGCCGCCTCCTTCTAAGAAAGCGAGAAACGCCACCAGAAGTACTGACGTCAGTATAGAACAGATAGTTGAACAAGCTGTGCTTAGTAAGTTTGAGAATATTTCTGTACTTGACGTCGTGTTAGTAAAATAGATTAGTCGTTAGTGAGAGCAAAAATGGGGTAAGAGTTATTGCGCAATACCGCTCATTTTTCATTAGTTTCTACCCTGAGGAATTTGGTGTTCTTTTTTCTGTTTTCAACGTTCCATCTCCTTTACCTTGTTTACCAATAGTGTACTTTAGTCCTTTCTTGCAGACTATCTCAGACAGAGGTCTTTTAGTCCAGTATTGATGTTCTTGTTCCTATTATAGCATTTGGTAGTCTCTTTTTGTTTTACCATAGTCCCTTTTCCTTTTGTTTCGGCTCTGTCTGCGCAACTTTTTCGAACTTTTTAGGATTTGTTAGCTTTTTTTGTTACAGGTGATGATGCTGCTTGTGAATCTTTGCTTCGGAGGTTGACCGGCTTTGAAAAAGAGGTCGTTGACGCAGTCATAGTGATATCGAAAGGTGTAAATGTGAGTATTCGTGAACTAACGTCTGGTTTTTTAACTTTTATTTACTGAGTTTTCAACGTTCCATCTCCTTTACCTTGTTTACCAATAGTGTACTTTAGTCCTTTCTTGCAGACTATCTCAGACAGAGGTCTTTTAGTCCAGTATTGATGTTCTTGTTCCTATTATAACATTTGGTAGTTTCTTTTTGTTTTACCGTTTGACGTGAAAGATGAAAGGTACTGGATTTTTGGCTAGCTAGCTTGATGCCATGCAAATCCATTGCTTTCTGAGTGGTTGCAGTTCCAGCGATCCATCAACGATGACGGGAAAGCACGAATCATATTTCAGGTACACATTCAATTACTCCCCAACAGGGTCTCCTAAGCTGCAAAGGAGTCCCGTATTTGCATTAGTAAGCCCAACGAAGAGTAAACCAATATCAGGATCTACCAAAGTCCTAGTATCAAACTAGTCGCATGGTGGCAAATCTCCCTCTAATCTACAAGGGCGGCGACTGGCTGGGGTGGTGACGAGCTGGAACAGACTTTGGCTAGGCTAACTTCGCGGATCCAGAGAACCACCAGCAAAACTGCGAAAAAATGAAAATTATGCTGATGTATGCACAACCAGTGAAGATGGGGCGTCTAAGTATTCTAGTAAGGATTTAATTACTACAAACTTTGATTGCTCTTTCTGTCATTTGGACAAGCGTGTGTATTATTCTTGGAGCTTCGTGGTGAGTTTTTATGTAGGTCGTCACATTTAAAAATATTTTTGTGAATGGTCGGACTACATAAACACAAATGAGACGTTCTATCTGAACATTGAGTTTTATCACCAATATACAATCGTTTCTTAGAAAGAGACTTCGAAGCTGAAGCATGGGAGATCTCTTTGCTTGATTAAATAGCAAATTGATTTCTTTGTTCCACGTTACTGTTGGTGTAATAGCGATCTGAAATCTAAGTAACGTTACTCTACGGTTATTTTTTGATATTTCTTCGTCTTAAGTGCTAATATGTTTCTAAGGGGATCCGCCTAGATGTTTATTGAAATGTTTTGCAAGGAAAATTTCTTCCTGGAAACCCTTCGGTTAGTCCCTTTTCCTTTTGTTTCGGCTCTGTCTGCGCAACTTTTTCGAACTTTTTAGGATTTGTTAGCTTTTTTTGTTACAGGTGATGATGCTGCTTGTGAATCTTTGCTTCGGAGGTTGACCGGCTTTGAAAAAGAGGTCGTTGACGCAGTCATAGTGATATCGAAAGGTGTAAATGTGAGTATTCGTGAACTAACGTCTGGTTTTTTAACTTTTATTTACTGACCATTACTTTTTTATGGTAGGGTGTTGTGTGAAACGCAAGAGTCTGGAAATCTTCGCTAGCGCAGAAGAAATAACTGTTGAATTAAAGAATCAAATTTCAGTAATATCACACGATTCCAATGAAGCCGCCTCCTTCTAAGAAAGCGAGAAACGCCACCAGAAGTACTGACGTCAGTATAGAACAGATAGTTGAACAAGCTGTGCTTAGTAAGTTTGAGAATATTTCTGTACTTGACGTCGTGTTAGTAAAATAGATTAGTCGTTAGTGAGAGCAAAAATGGGGTAAGAGTTATTGCGCAATACCGCTCATTTTTCATTAGTTTCTACCCTGAGGAATTTGGTGTTCTTTTTTCTGTTTTCAACGTTCCATCTCCTTTACCTTGTTTACCAATAGTGTACTTTAGTCCTTTCTTGCAGACTATCTCAGACAGAGGTCTTTTAGTCCAGTATTGATGTTCTTGTTCCTATTATAACATTTGGTAGTTTCTTTTTGTTTTACCGTTTGACGTGAAAGATGAAAGGTACTGGATTTTTGGCTAGCTAGCTTGATGCCATGCAAATCCATTGCTTTCTGAGTGGTTGCAGTTCCAGCGATCCATCAACGATGACGGGAAAGCACGAATCATATTTCAGGTACACATTCAATTACTCCCCAACAGGGTCTCCTAAGCTGCAAAGGAGTCCCGTATTTGCATTAGTAAGCCCAACGAAGAGTAAACCAATATCAGGATCTACCAAAGTCCTAGTATCAAACTAGTCGCATGGTGGCAAATCTCCCTCTAATCTACAAGGGCGGCGACTGGCTGGGGTGGTGACGAGCTGGAACAGACTTTGGCTAGGCTAACTTCGCGGATCCAGAGAACCACCAGCAAAACTGCGAAAAAATGAAAATTATGCTGATGTATGCACAACCAGTGAAGATGGGGCGTCTAAGTATTCTAGTAAGGATTTAATTACTACAAACTTTGATTGCTCTTTCTGTCATTTGGACAAGCGTGTGTATTATTCTTGGAGCTTCGTGGTGAGTTTTTATGTAGGTCGTCACATTTAAAAATATTTTTGTGAATGGTCGGACTACATAAACACAAATGAGACGTTCTATCTGAACATTGAGTTTTATCACCAATATACAATCGTTTCTTAGAAAGAGACTTCGAAGCTGAAGCATGGGAGATCTCTTTGCTTGATTAAATAGCAAATTGATTTCTTTGTTCCACGTTACTGTTGGTGTAATAGCGATCTGAAATCTAAGTAACGTTACTCTACGGTTATTTTTTGATATTTCTTCGTCTTAAGTGCTAATATGTTTCTAAGGGGATCCGCCTAGATGTTTATTGAAATGTTTTGCAAGGAAAATTTCTTCCTGGAAACCCTTCGGTTAGTCCCTTTTCCTTTTGTTTCGGCTCTGTCTGCGCAACTTTTTCGAACTTTTTAGGATTTGTTAGCTTTTTTTGTTACAGGTGATGATGCTGCTTGTGAATCTTTGCTTCGGAGGTTGACCGGCTTTGAAAAAGAGGTCGTTGACGCAGTCATAGTGATATCGAAAGGTGTAAATGTGAGTATTCGTGAACTAACGTCTGGTTTTTTAACTTTTATTTACTGACCATTACTTTTTTATGGTAGGGTGTTGTGTGAAATACAACCATAATGATGCTGAGATATGAGCAAAATACGCAAACCTAGGTAACTTTAGAACCCGCGATTACATTTTCCGGGTGCTCACATGCTATCCACTGCACCAAATGAGGCACTTGCTTTGAGGCGATATAATAGGCAGTAGGTAAAAGTTAAGAATTATACTGGTATATCTTGTAACAGTTCCCAGGTTCGACTTTCTATTAACCTTGGCATTGGAATATGAATGCGTAGTTTTCTTGTTCAGCAATCACGAGGTTGTTATACAGCATACATTTACTTCCGTAGAAAAACACACAATACAATACAACACAACAGTAGCTGACGTTTCGGCAGTATCGCCTTCTTCAGAGCCTGCAAGGGTATGCTGATATACAATTTATTAGGCCAAACACTTCAATAACATGTTTAAAAAGCGGTGAGTTTTTCGAGAAGTTGTTGGTCATGTAATTGCCATGAAGTTTTTAGTCTTACTGTAAGTGTTACGGTGAAAAACTGGTTGAGAGAAGGACAAAGCAAGGGTCTCGTTAGTGCATTAGGCAACAGTTGAGCACTCGAAAAGGATAGTCGCGGGTTTGAAAATCACCTGTGGTTTCTAGTTTTGCTCGTATCTCAGAATCGTTGTGTTTGTAATATTTGAATTCTTCAGTATTCGTCTTCAGAAATCAGGTTATTCTTTTTTTGCATTACAGCAGTAAAAAAATCACCCGATTCTTTAGGCATCTAAAATTTGCCTAAGAGGACCATTTTCCAAGGTTATCCGTGAGCACTTTACGTCCTTTCTTGCAGACTATCTCAGACAGAGGTCTTTTAGTCCAGTATTGATGTTCTTGTTCCTATTATAACATTTGGTAGTTTCTTTTTGTTTTACCGTTTGACGTGAAAGATGAAAGGTACTGGATTTTTGGCTAGCTAGCTTGATGCCATGCAAATCCATTGCTTTCTGAGTGGTTGCAGTTCCAGCGATCCATCAACGATGACGGGAAAGCACGAATCATATTTCAGGTACACATTCAATTACTCCCCAACAGGGTCTCCTAAGCTGCAAAGGAGTCCCGTATTTGCATTAGTAAGCCCAACGAAGAGTAAACCAATATCAGGATCTACCAAAGTCCTAGTATCAAACTAGTCGCATGGTGGCAAATCTCCCTCTAATCTACAAGGGCGGCGACTGGCTGGGGTGGTGACGAGCTGGAACAGACTTTGGCTAGGCTAACTTCGCGGATCCAGAGAACCACCAGCAAAACTGCGAAAAAATGAAAATTATGCTGATGTATGCACAACCAGTGAAGATGGGGCGTCTAAGTATTCTAGTAAGGATTTAATTACTACAAACTTTGATTGCTCTTTCTGTCATTTGGACAAGCGTGTGTATTATTCTTGGAGCTTCGTGGTGAGTTTTTATGTAGGTCGTCACATTTAAAAATATTTTTGTGAATGGTCGGACTACATAAACACAAATGAGACGTTCTATCTGAACATTGAGTTTTATCACCAATATACAATCGTTTCTTAGAAAGAGACTTCGAAGCTGAAGCATGGGAGATCTCTTTGCTTGATTAAATAGCAAATTGATTTCTTTGTTCCACGTTACTGTTGGTGTAATAGCGATCTGAAATCTAAGTAACGTTACTCTACGGTTATTTTTTGATATTTCTTCGTCTTAAGTGCTAATATGTTTCTAAGGGGATCCGCCTAGATGTTTATTGAAATGTTTTGCAAGGAAAATTTCTTCCTGGAAACCCTTCGGTTAGTCCCTTTTCCTTTTGTTTCGGCTCTGTCTGCGCAACTTTTTCGAACTTTTTAGGATTTGTTAGCTTTTTTTGTTACAGGTGATGATGCTGCTTGTGAATCTTTGCTTCGGAGGTTGACCGGCTTTGAAAAAGAGGTGGTTGACGCAGTCGTAGTGATATCGAAAGGTGTAAATGTGAGTATTCGCGAAGTAACGTCTGGTTTTTTAACTTTTATTTACTGACCATTACTTTTTTATGGTAGGGTGTTGTGTGAAATACAACCATAATGATGCTGAGATATGAGCAAAATACGCAAACCTAGGTAACTTTAGAACCCGCGATTACATTTTCCGGGTGCTCACATGCTATCCACTGCACCAAATGAGGCACTTGCTTTGAGGCGATATAATAGGCAGTAGGTAAAAGTTAAGAATTATACTGGTATATCTTGTAACAGTTCCCAGGTTCGACTTTCTATTAACCTTGGCATTGGAATATGAATGCGTAGTTTTCTTGTTCAGCAATCACGAGGTTGTTATACAGCATACATTTACTTCCGTAGAAAAACACACAATACAATACAACACAACAGTAGCTGACGTTTCGGCAGTATCGCCTTCTTCAGAGCCTGGAAGGGTATACTGATATACAATTTATTAGGCCAAACACTTCAATAACATGTTTAAAAAGCGGTGAGTTTTTCGAGAAGTTGTTGGTCATGTAATTGCCATGAAGTTTTTAGTCTTACTGTAAGTGTTACGGTGAAAAACTGGTTGAGAGAAGGACAAAGCAAGGGTCTCGTTAGTGCATTAGGCAACAGTTGAGCACTCGAAAAGGATAGTCGCGGGTTTGAAAATCACCTGTGGTTTCTAGTTTTGCTCGTATCTCAGAATCGTTGTGTTTGTAATATTTGAATTCTTCAGTATTCGTCTTCAGAAATCAGGTTATTCTTTTTTTGCATTACAGCAGTAAAAAAATCACCCGATTCTTTAGGCATCTAAAATTTGCCTAAGAGGACCATTTTCCAAGGTTATCCGTGAGCACTTTACATTGATTGGTGTTAGCACGACCATTGATCGTCTCAAAGAATTTCATAGTTTCATAGTCGACAGTGCTGACGGTGAATGCGTTAGGTACGTCGGAATGCTTTTAATTCTCTCTATGTTTTCAGGTTTTAAAGATTCTTTATGTTTTACCCCTGTGCTGTACTCATAGGGCGCGTGTGGCACAGTGGTTTGAAGCGTCCTGTAACACACATGGGATCGATCCCCACGCTCACCAAGCTTTCCATCTCTTCAGAGTCGGCAAATTGATGCCAGACTTGTCTGAGAGGATAGCAGCACTGGCTCGATGCAGCGGGGCCACCGCTACATTGTCAAGGCCAGATCCAACGCATTCAATCACC
Source organism: Angiostrongylus cantonensis (assembly GCA_009735665.1). Lineage (NCBI taxonomy): Eukaryota > Metazoa > Nematoda > Chromadorea > Rhabditida > Metastrongylidae > Angiostrongylus > Angiostrongylus cantonensis. The sequence goes on along the minus strand of MQTX01000235.1, from coordinate 148,123 downwards.
TCCAACGATCCTATGAATGGAGTAGAATGGATGGCGCATCCCTCCGAGATTTATCAGTGCCGAAAGCTTTACCTGTTTTTTATTTATTCGACTCATTTGTTATTTAATAGTACGTGTACAGATATATGTTCCACATCTTATACAACATTTTATAGTAATTTTGTATTTCTACTGGGAATATTGATTAGTTCCTCACATGCATTGAGACATGATAAGTTTCGTAAGGAAGTCTGTTATTATCTGCCAATTACTGTCAGGACGCTGTGGAAGAATAACAAAATAGGTAAAATGATGACGTATGATTTTTATGCTTTGAAAACAAATTTTCTTTTAATCTCGATATTAGTAATCACTGTGTATTTTTTCATTGGTAAGCTAATACGAGTGGTGATGGACAACTTTATATGGCCAACGTTTCGACGTCTTCGTCATCCTTAAAGTTGATGATTCGCAGTCGTTGGTATTCTCGATGTGGTTGTCCTATCAAGTCGAGCCTTCTTCATTGGATCAGCGGCTCTAAGTAAGGCGAAGTCTTCGAAACGTTGGCCGAATCAAAATGTCTGTCTCCTTCGTGTTAGCTTATCAATGAAAGAATGCAATTTTTTTAACCCCCATTCCTATGTTTTATACTGTACGCATTTTGTATTATAGCGGAAGCATGCCAAACGGCTAGGATTCTCGTAGAGGTCCTATTCGCAGCTGATTTTTATCACGAGGAAAGTAACTCTGCCGAGATATGGTTCAGTAAAACTCTATCGAAGTTGAGTGTTTACCAAGTTTTTGCTTGCTGTTACTTGTGAAACCCATATTACTAATGGTTCTATTTCGCAAAAAGTGGAGAAAAAGGGATTTATTTACAGACTATGAGAAGGCGTAAGGCGAAGTCTTCGAAACGTTGGCCGAATCAAAATGTCTGTCTCCTTCGTGTTAGCTTATCAATGAAAGAATGCAATTTTTTAAACCCCCATTCCTATGTTTTATACTGTACGCATTTTGTATTATAGCGGAAGCATGCCAAACGGCTAGGATTCTCGTAGAGGTCCTATTCGCAGCTGATTTTTATCACGAGGAAAGTAACTCTGCCGAGATATGGTTCAGTAAAACTCTATCGAAGTTGAGTGTTTACCAAGTTTTTGCTTGCTGTTACTTGTGAAACCCATATTACTAATGGTTCTATTTCGCAAAAAGTGGAGAAAAAGGGATTTATTTACAGACTATGAGAAGGCATCCATATATGGCTGCGCTATCAATGCTATTAGACTCTTCCCACTCCGATATTTCTGATAGAATCATCGAGCTGATAACTTTACAGGAGCTGCCAACACACGAAAAGAATGAGGTATGTTTGCGCACGGAAGTTTTTTTTTGTTTCAAAAGTTTACCATTTCATATGTATTCATCGGTTTTGATGGCGGATAATAAATTAGGTTCTTCTCCTTTTTCCCTCTTCTTCCTTCTTTGTTTTTCCTTCTTTTTCTGCGTTCTTCTTCTTCTTTTTCTTCATCGTAGCTTTTATTGTAGCGTTTTCTAGGCAGCTGATCTTATTGTCTCGTTTCTTCCATCGTACTGTAGTCGCTGCTCTAATAAGCAGTTGCAGATATTCTTGGAATTCGTTATATCAAAGCGTTCGGAAGAGGAAACTGTACGTTTCGAAAGGTTTTCATATTAGATTTAGTTGTCATCATAGGCGTTTTCTCTTTTTCTTTTGGTCTTCCTCAATTCATCCTTAAATCAGGTGGGTTTTTGACTCTTTTCTCTTTTTCTTTTGGTCTTCCTCAATTCATCCTTAAATCAGATGGGTTTTTGACTCTGACTCTTGAGGTCGGGAGTATATTGAAAAGCTGATAGGAAGAGAAAGGGTAAAACTCATGGCGTCTGTCAATTCCAGAGAATATGCCATGTATTCGACTTCATCAACCATCGTTAGAGGTGGTTGAATGCATATCTGGCCTTTACAATGACTCGCAAAGACCTATCGACGTATCGGGTCAGTTCCGCTATCCTCCCAGACAAGTCGTACCAATTTACTGATCCTAGGGGGATGGAGGACATGATGGGCCTAGGGCGCGGGAAAGAACCCATGTGTGTTGCACGGCGCATCTAACCACTGAGCTACTCGCACGTCTTAGTAGGGAATATTAGTAAAGAAATAGTGGGTAAATGTGATTTTATTAACAAGTGCTAATATAATTACAGCAATCTTTAATAAATAAAATAAGGCTAGCTGCAAATATATTGGCCGACGATTCTTTCATTTGGGACGTAGTTTCAGAGGCATTCGTTCACACACTGGCAAAAGAGTTATTGTTGAAGGCTAGTCTTTTATCCACCTTTTTTAAAACGATTTGCCCTTTTTGCAATTAGCAGTTGTAAGAAAATGTTTCAGCACTCCGAACCGTTGTCCATCCATCACTACTTAGCTGAAGCTCTTCGGACTCTATCGTTTCTAGAAGCTGACAATTCAATGTAATTATATTTTTACACTTTGTAATTGTAATTTTTCTTTAAAAGGAAGGGCTGTTGTTATCTTTCTTGATTACATGTTAAGAAGGCTGTCTTTTTCATTTTTTGAACCTCCTTTTTATGATATATGATAACCTTGGGCTTGCGTAACGCAGTGGTCGGGCCATCACTACTTAGCTGAAGCTCTTCGGACTCTATCGTTTCTAGAAGCTGACAATTCAATGTAATTATATTTTTACACTTTGTAATTGTAATTTTTCTTTAAAAGGAAGGGCTGTTGTTATCTTTCTTGATTACATGTTACGAAGGCTGTCCTTTTCATTTTTTGAACCTCCTTTTTATGATATATGAATAACCTTGGGCTTGCGTAACGCAGTGGTCGGAGGTGCCCTGCAATACACATGGGATCGATTCCCGAGCCCCTAGCCCACCAAGCTTTCCATCCTTGCGGGATCGGCAGTTTGGTACTAGACTTGTCTGGGAGGCCAACAGCAGTGGCTCGATACATGGGTAGGCCACCGCGAGTCATTGTAAAGGCCGGATATGCATTAAGTCACTTTCAATAGATGCATAGAGAAGGTGAATGCATGACGCATCTCTTAGGAATCGATCAATGCCGAGCGCTTTTTTTTTATGAGTAATCTTTCCGTTTCAACGTCAAATGTGGTTATTAACAGTTAAATGTAGTGTTTTCTTAGGTATTCGGAGGCATTCAATGAGTCTGTACGCAATTATTTCGGACATGGTATAAAAACGAAGTGGAAGATTGATGAGGTGGTTTGCGGATTATCGTATCACCTCTTTTGATCCATATGGTCCTTTCTTCGATTTCTGTCAGTTTTATTTTAGGTTTTTTCATCGAATGAAGAGTCCTTACTGAATGCGTTTCTTAGCATTCCTGTGCAGTCACTCTCTGCTTTCGCATCTGAACAGTATGCGGTAAGGGTTTACATTTTTCAGCAACAAACTTTAGGTAGACTGGTACCTTTGTATAAGGAAAGCTTGATACTAAACGATTTGCTTGGCATTCCAGAGTGACACTAAGTTTTTTAAAAATAGCTTTGTGGGCTTTTTAGAAATTTTCCATTTTCTTCTGTTTTCCATTTAAAACGATATTTATTTTATGGAACAGACCTGTTGAATGTTCTCAGTTTACCTAAAATTCGTTTGAGGTGGTTGCCGTCATGGTTGCTTCAAGAACTCAGTTTACACATGAGGAGTTATTTTCGTCTAGCATACATGTTCTAGGACTTCTCTTAAGGTATCCGATTTGTCTTCTTCATGTCTCCACTTAGATAGATAAGTGTAAGTGCGTCAGTTCTTTAGCATCACACTGATGTGATGTATCCACGTATGTGTTCAAAAGAACTGGCCTTATTTGGTGGATGCTAGGTTCGTATAGATCTTTTTCTTCTTCTTCTTCTTACTATTATTGTTGCTGTTGTTGTTGTTTCTCAATTATCTATGAAGATCTATACCAACTTCGCGTCAGTTAAATGGGGGCAGTTCTTAGGGATATATATATATATATATATCGATTATTCCT
>MQTX01000235.1:45888-115340 GCA_009735665.1 Angiostrongylus cantonensis | reverse complement strand
TATTCATTACTTTCAAAGTTTCAAAGACCTATGTGAAGGCATGATCGAACCTTTCACCTATGTGAACCTTTCGCTCTTATTGCGTCTCTATAATTTTTAGTGATCGATTTACTTGCTGTAAAAGAAATGTTTAATTAATTTATTAAATTAATTAATTGATTAATTAATTAAGTTTTTTTGCTGTTGCTGTTTACGTCTGTTACTTTTTTTTCACAGCGCTATATTCTCCTGGCTGGTTACATTTATGTTCACTGCGAGATTTTCTGTTTAACATTCTCACGTCGAGTTGTACTTACGGGTTTAACGGTGGTTTAGAGGGTGTGGCCTATAGGTTTCATTTTCTTTCCGACGGTCATTTTAACATATAGAACTGTTTTGTTAACACATTATAACTCGTAGAACACAAATGTTGTTTTGGGCTCTGGTCGGGAAGAGCTTTTTTGTGAGACTTAAAATTATAAAATGAACCCAAAAGACCGACTTATTATAAACCTCGGCATAGACAGTTGATGTATTTATTTATATGATCTTATAAACTGATCTTCTATAGCTGATGCGAGGTTGGTATAGGTCTTCCTTGTCGTTGTCGTTGCCGTTGTCGTTGTTGTCGGTGTTGTTGGTCGATGGCTGATGTTTCGGCAATTTCGCCTTCTTCAGGGCCGTGATGATACGAGTGGAACTCTGTCCACTGGGCTGGGAAAAATCGTATAAATAAACATATGAACTATTCATTGCGAGCTTGATAGAAGGTCGGTCTTTTGTGTTATTAAGTGTCTCACCCGTAGCATCACGGCCCTGAAGAATGCGAAATGGCCGGAACGTCAGCCATCGACCAACAACACCAACAACAAAGACAACGACAACGACAAGGAAGACCTATCCCAACCTCGCATCAGCTAACGAAGATCAGTTTATAAGATCATATAAATAAATATACAGTGAACGATTTTCCAGACGACTTCGCTAAGCAGAAATTTGGATGGTAATCGACTACTATTTCAATTCTAATTGCTAAAGTCAATGATAGCTATCGTATAGAGTTTTGTGGCTATGAAAAATACTTGAATGGAGACCCAGAAGTTGCAGAACACTTCCAAATGCCGACAGAAATGTGCATATATAATGGATCATAGTAACATGTAGTAAATAGCACGATACCCCCAACGGCTTACCGCCGCATCGTGGCTGGGAGATGATCCTGGGTGTTAGACTGCGATGTACATCGGCAGATTCATCCCCCGGCAGGGCCTTCCAAACTGAGAAGGAGTCTGGCGTTTAGATCAGGAAGCCTAGCTAAGAGTTAACCAATACCAGGATCCACCACCGTCCTGGTATCAAAGTCGCATGGTGACAAACCTCCTTCTGACCCATAGCCGCTGGGACTGCCTATTGTGGTAACGATCTGGGGTAGACCTTGGCCAGGCTGTCCTCGAAATTTCAGGGAATCACAATGCCTTGACCAGCAAGTCTCCGAAAAATGGCGATTGTGCTGGGGCCAACACAATTAGTGAGGACGAACCGTTCAAATATCAAGTAAGTAAATAGCACGATAAATATCATTCATACCCATGGAACCATGGCGTAAATTCTTTTCTACAATGCATTCATACTCGTTCTCGAAGTCCTCTAACTATCGAAAAACTGTTGTTTATTTTCAAAAAACCAGCAGGACCGTAAACGCCGAAAATTAGGTGTCGTCTAATCCGCAACAAACCAGGGATTAGGCGACGTCGCTAGAGTGTTAATTAACTGTTTCATAGTGTAAACAATTTAATGACATTTCACTAGCTAATTATCTATAGGAGAAAAGAAAATAGCCAGCTATAAGGTTCATTTTAATCGTCCTCAGCGAGAGACTAGTGGACCTGTTTGCTCAGACGATGTGAAAATAAACGACTTAAATATCTCAGCATCGTTGTTGTGACATTTCGCATTATAACCTGCCATTAAAAATAGTAGGGAGTTAATAAAACGGTTAAGATTGTGATTATAACTAAAAACCTTAGCTTAACTGGGTACATTACCGATTCGCGCTCCCCAGATCTATCCCGCTGACGGGTGATTGCTGATGACAGAGATCGATAGAACTAGCTGAGAGACAGGCGAAGCAGAGGACCCGCATGCTGTGGTGGTGAACGCGTTACTCCCTGGAAAGGACAATATCGCGTTCGTTCCCCACCATAGACACCTGCGGTCCAGAGTTTCGAAATTATCTCAGCATCGTTGTAATAAACAATTTAGCTGACGTCATTTCGTCCTTAGTAGTAAAGAATTATGACTGGAAAATAGTGTGACGGAGAACATCACAACGGTATCCATCAATAATCTTCTTCCTAATTCAAATAAAACCCTAGTTTTTCGTTACTTTTGAAAAATTTCCTAAAAATATTCGTCATATACAGTCATGCAATATTTTGACTAATACCTTGACGAACATTCACACTAAGTACTGGTGTTTAGCAAGTTTTAGGTAAACGACGTCGTTTTTGGGGCATTTCGGACATTGTTTAGAAGATCATCGTAAGAGGTTCCTATAAAACTTATTTTTGGCAAAATTGGCAAAGGTTTCGTCGCCATCTCCTTCTTCAGAACCGAAGTGATTCATATTGTTTGTGAACAGCAGCCTTTTCTTCCCATGTAGCTCTTCAATAGTCACACTGAGTTGAAGCGAATGATGTGAAGTGATGGCAACAAAATGTTAGTCACATTAGGATCAATAGCCTAATTTGTTTATGCTTATCAATACAGTAGGATACTGATTATTCACCTTCAGTTTGAGCAAGTAGGAGTCAACATAACACCTTGCAAATGATGTTCTCGTTCACTGATAGCCTGCACCACTAGGAGGTTTTCACGAATACTTATACTGGCTAACGTTTCGGTGGTATCGCCTTCTTCAAAGCAGCGATGGTCCAGGTCTGGTGCCCGCAGCAGCTGTTTCTTCTTGCGATGTGGGCCGTAGGTGTTATGGCGCCGAGTCCAAGCTGGTACAAAGGACTTACTTAACGATTCACTTATAAAAAGTGTTGGTGTCCTCAGCTGTAGATCAAAGTTTTTAGTTTAAATCTGCGAATTTTTCATCTTCCCGAATATTCCATTGATTCAGAAAATATCGTTAAGTTGTCGAAAAATCGACATATTCTCGAATGTGTTATGGGAGAAATTGCTGATGCATAAAATAACATTCCAATCTATCTATCAGTTTGGTCTAATGCTTCACATGGCGGCAACGCTACTGATTTTCAGCAACTGTGCTAATAACTATCAAATAACAAGGTGTCTCAGTATCTGAGCTCTTGCAAAACGTTTAGAAGAGGCATTGTCCTAACTCTCTATTGATTTACATAAAAAATTTTCTAAAATATTTCATTTGAAGTTTGCAAAAAAACCTATTTTTGGGGAATTTCCAAGCAGAGTTGAGGTTCTTAATGTTTTTAACCCAATGATAGCAGCCGGAAACAATTAATGTACTCCGCAACGCCACAGCATAATGGAGGATATCTCACGCCTTCAGTCACCTCAGCTCACGGAAAGACGAAATGTTTAAGGTTGAAAAGCGAGAAAAATAGATCTACGAACTTTGATAATGTAATTATCTTGTTATGAGAGAATGTGTATCAAGTTCGGAGAGTGCGAACAGTTCATGTCAGGAGTTCCTATCTTAGCCAACGTATTCGACACATTGTGCATTGATTTCAATGCAATGGCTTGTCGACTGTTTCTTGTGCCCAGTTTTTTTCTGCCTGTGTTTACAACGTGCGCTTTCATTCTTACCAGTGCGTTCCCACCATTATCATCGTTCTGAGAGCAGTTCTGAACTCAAATGCCCATTACATCCCACTAAAGGCTCAAAAAAATTTAAGATTTACAATTTAGACTTTTCATGTGCAACTTTACAATTTTCGCATTGCCCGATCTGTGTGTTGACACATTTTTGTGACTACGATAGAATTGTCTATGTCTCATAGTGATTGCTTCTTTTATTACGTATGACGGCAGATCGGGAGCGTGTTGTTTGACGATCTTAACATATTGGTAGGAAGGGTGACATTATGCCCTACAGCATAAACAACTTAGTATACCACATAGCAGCTTTTTCTTTCTTCCATGTCGGCACCACTATACTGCTTTTATTTCGTCGCTGAGCTTTCATGGAAAGTCTTTTTCATTTCCTTCTGAGCGTCACCATTAGATTGGTTTTCCTCAAAACTGAGCTTTTAGTCAAGTGGTATACTATTTGTCGTTATTTGGATATCTTCCTTCATGCAACGAATCTGCTAGAAGCTTCATATACACCGACTTCATCATTGTTTCAATGGTTTCACCGAAATTGGGGATGACTGAAGAGTTGTGAAGTTCTTTTGCCTGAGAGAACAACATGGTTAAGAACTTATGTCATCTATAAACACGGCTCACCTTTCTTTATCGCATTACATCTTGGTATTAAAGACCACTGGCTGATCGGTCAAGATAAGAAGATAGTCCGATTCGAAAGCGTGACCGCTTTGATGAGGAAACATTCGGATGTACGAATGCAATTAGAACTTTAGCCCCACCCGAGAATTACGGGACATAAGAAAATAAGTCGATGAAATTCCAGGTCTCTGTATGTGTCTGTAGGACGGGTGCAAGTAATTGGACATGGCTATAGGCATTTTGTATAACTACTTCTTCAAAATATCTAGCAAATAGCAAGAACGCCGAAAAGGCTCTAGCATTCGTCAGTTGTTTCGACCGCCGAATAAGCCGTGCGCTATCGTCGATTTGACAAACTTGAATTTCGAACTGGTGTTTACGCATTTATTACTATTTCTATATCTTACTTATAGTGCAAACAACATCAAAGCTTTTCAGTGAAGTTGTTGTTCACTTTTTTGTCATGTCTTCATGTGAGTAACTCTCGGGGAAAGGGAAGCGTTGAAGCTGATGATTGGAGAGGAAGCATTTTTTCCCATATTTTCAATGCGGCATTGTTGTATGGCGGTTAGATTTCCTGAGTGGGGTAATCGGCTAACATGATTACTGTAAAAATTTAGTCATAAGTCACAGTGCTAAGTTTTTATTTGCTGCCTGTTATTATTTTTTTTCGCGGCAGGGTCGATGCCGAACAGAACCACAATGATGCCAAGATATTTGCAACACTTTAGACCGCAAGTGTCTGCGGTAGGGAACGAATACGCTATTGCCCTTTCCGGGGGCTAACGCGTTCACGACCACATCATGGGGATCCTTCGTTTCGTCTGCCTTAGTCGTAAGTTTTTACCTTTCATGGATTCTCTTAAACAAGCAAACTGCAAATTTCGTCGTACTTCTGGTTTCATAGATGACTGCACTTTACTTTACTGCTTTTTTGTGTTGCAGTTGTCTTTCTCAAGTCGAAAGACTCCTTAGTTATCAGCCTTAAGGGCCTTTATGGTACTATCTTTCCGCAGTCGTCGTTGAAGTGCTTACTTTAGTGTGATAGATGACAATTATACTTTTATCTGTAGATGCTTAAGTGGTTCAGATTTCACTAACTAACCTGGCTTTGAAGTGTTATAGATTAACGGTGCAATGGAAATTGAAGTAACGAGAAAAGACACGGTTGGCTAGAATACAGTTTCAATATGTTGCCGTACAATCAAATAAGCCCCTAAAGAGAATTTATCAGTGAGTCTATTACTGTCAATTCCTGAAACGTCAGGCAGAGCTGAAAGAATGTTGATGCCTCTATATGCCTTTGAAAAATCTTTTCTGTTGTCTTGTTTTTATTGTGAGAAAAAATCTTCTAGTAATCAATAAGCTGCAGAGTCAGCTAATGAACAAATCGATTTTCTGACTTTTATGATGGAGATCCCGATGCTTGCTCAGTTGGTTGCTGCGGACGGCTCCCCACTGAATTACAAAGTTCTCATAATCTTTAATCAAAATAGAAAGCCAAGCCTAGGAACACTGAGGATTACTTCACGGTTTCCTTTTTCAGTCCGTATTTTATCTAAAACGAATAATTTTCCGGTGTAGAATAATTCCATCTAGGGGTTACAGCTATACCAGTTATTACACTTTGTGAGGAAATTATTTTCATAAAAGTTAAGAAAAAAGCCCTTCCAACCTCTGACATACGATGACATACGCAGATGAGATCGAACGAATAGTTGAAGAGCTTTGTCGATTTCGGAAGACAAGGCAAAATTGTCCATGAGCATGAATAGTAATGGTAATGACATGGGAACGCCGTGGCACGATTTATTTCAGGACTCCAGGGAAAAACTCTGCGAAGCAACATATTGCCAGTATAATGGGAATTCCGTCATGGGTCTCAACCGCATCTCCATTCACATCTTGTGAAAATGATCCATAGATTATTTTCTCCAATACCAAAGTCAATTCACTATTTTTCGACTATTTTTCGGCCCATGGGCAACTCATAGTCATCAAGGTTTAGTCTTCTGTGTTTTAATAGATTGATATTTAGAACCTGCATTTCTGGTGAACTAATCCTACAATGTTCTTTGCATACTCTAACCAAAGTGCTCGTGCATGAACGTAGGCAATGGACCCCATAATTGTTTAGATAATCACCAGAAAAATAATCCTTTAGTCGGACGGAATCCATCATGCTGAGTATTTTAAGAAAAAAGAAACAATACTAGGTAATGTCTATGAAACTGGTAGGTGGTGATGACATTCCAAGATGGCTGTGCATAGGTGGTTAAGGTTGTTAGCATAGGGCAGATCAGTGAAAGTTCTATTTTCAGGCGCCAAGGATACTTCCAAGATGGTGATGTTTACTGCTATTTTAGTTGACCGAGCGTTTGAAAATGGTTTCATTTCAAGTACACATGAATTCTAGAAAAAAGTGAGTATAAGTTTTCTAATGCTGAAAATCTGAGATCGACGAGCTTTGCTCGAAGGTATTTTGAAGCAATGCATCTCCTTCAAAGTAGAAATTCTCACCGTTTGCCTTGTGTTTCTTGCAACATATTTTAATGGACTAGTGGTTCCTTTATATAACCAGTTCACAACCCACAGTGTTTCTCCACCAGGCTGGAAGAATAATCATAGTCTACAAAAGCGCTTGTGAGTTGCTTTGTTACATTAACTGTATCTTACCTTCGACTATGGTTTTCTAAAACTGAATGTGAATTTTTTGGCTCTGACGACAGTTGAACCATTGTCAACAACTTGATTAGGCTGGAAGTAAGTGTTCATCATGAGCAACAATAAGTAACACATGAGCGTTTCTGAGGAAGACATGAGTCACAAGCTCACTAAGCCTCGTTCGACTTCAGTTTTTCCATGAGTCATTGGCCATTCTACCATCTATTAATCTCTCGACAACCACTGACCGTCGTCAGATTGAAATTTTAAAGAAGAAGATTAAATATTATACAATTCGAGGTTTCGTGTTCTCTATAAATAGCTACAAATGACCCTGTGTGAATGACGTTCTCTTTATGGTTGTTGACGTATTCTGGATGTTGTCAGTTACATGTGGCATAGACATGTCCGAAAATAAATGGGAACACATGAGCGAAAATAACTGCGACCTTCATCAGCAAATAGGCAGATCTCTAGTCTTAATAGACTTCATTGATGATTGAAATAAATATATGAAGACTAGTGGATCTAGTGGATTCCACAGATCTTTTACAGCATAGCCTATGACTCCCTATTTTACCACTCTTATTTCATTCTTTCTGCTTTTCTCACGAAACAATTCGTCCTACTCTAATACTAAACAGCATGTGATGAGCACTTCAGTGTGTCGTTGATGCTCGTGGCAACCACACATGCTTAAGAATTTTCTTCTTCACGAGTGGGTTTTAGTATGGATTTCTTGGAAAATCGTATTTTGAGCCAGTTTCTACTGGAAATATTATTTTTAGAAAAATTTTATACAGTTTCAAACGATACATCAAAGTTTCTTCTATAGCCCACAACAAATACTCGGACCCTCAAATGCTCTAGCTGTCGAAAAGTTATCCGTGCTTATCGAAAAATCGCTGTCACTGCGAATTTGCTAAGCGATCGACTGTATAGCAACTATTGCCAGGATAATTACTATTATTTCAACAAATCGTAAGTCTGTGTTAACCACATTCGTGGTCCTTTACATCGCTTTGCGATCTTGCAGCATATAAACATTCTTTGTTATCCACACTCATTCTAAGCAATAGGAACTCTTTGTGTGTTGCATCTCTTCCAAACCATCACCGATACGGTAACACATAGAGCAAGCAGTTGTCTGGGAAAAAACGTCCTCAGTCATCTGATCCGATCAAGAGGGAGCTGGATGAGAAAGTCGACGAATGTTGTCGATAAAGGTTCTGGACCTGTGTCAAAATACCGCCTCTTCCAGAAGACATTTAAAGAGCCCCGTGCGGCAATATCCTATTCGCTCTCCTGTTCATCATGGGTGATGGACCATGTAGTTAATCCAAAATGTTAACTCTTATTGTATGTGGTCACTGTTGTGTATTGTTGTCCTTCCTTGTGCGTTTCTTACGGCTTGTTTTCTATCTACCAGTGCCATCAGCAATCACCCGTCAGCGGGATTGATCGGAGGAAACAAATCGGCATTGGACTCAGCTAAGGTGAGGCTATAGTCGAAATCACTACGATAACTCTTCATTTATTGCCTACCACAACTTTTCACGGCAGGGTACTATGTGAAATACAAACATCTCACTTTCTGTTGGTCAATAATTCGTTCTGTCCTTAATGGTTCTGGTCATTAACACTGCACTATAACCGAGTTCGGGTTCGTGGAAGTAGATTGGCTGAAATTTCTGTCTTGATATCTAATATTCTAACCCTTACAATTAGTATGTAACATAAGTTATGTTATAATTCAATTGTACGGAGTGGAAATGCATGAAATTAGCTATAAGATGGATGATAAGCAATAATACGGCACAGCAAAAACAAAGCTATAGCATGTACAAGAAAAATGAAAGTGCAAATCCCACAACGATTTTCGAACAACCTGATTTTAAAGGGTTATCCGAAACATTTGGGCTATTGTCCTTATTCAAGCACTGTTTTCCTAAGCTTTGGAACACTTGTCCTTCATCAGTTTCCCACATAAATAACGAAGAGCAAGGTGTGGCCGGAAATAATTGTTTTTAGCAACTTTTAAGCAAAAATATCTCAGAGCTTCGTTAATTGAAATGAGGTCCAGTAGAACCGTCAGACCTATAAAATTAATTAATTACATTAATTTTCTGCCCTTTCCGGTCTCTTGAAACATTTTAAACCTTCTCCTTGAAAGCCTCTATTTTGTACACCGGTGTCGTTGAATTGCTGGAATCTCGTCCAGAATAGCACGATAGTGTCATGCAACGTATTGTTAATCATTGGGGCAATTTCTCCCGTAAGAAAGATGAAGTTTACCTTCATCTTTCTTTGATCCGAATTTCAAGGAACGCCAAAGTTGAAAAAAACTATCCATAGAAATTATTTTTATTCTTTAAACGATGAGGCAAACTATCTACTAAAAATTCATTAAGTTTTGAATTTCTTGATCACTCCCGACAGTTATCAAAAACGCGATGCGTTAACCAAAGACTTCTGTTCTAAGTATCAGAAAGAAAGCTCTTCTGCAAGCGAATGATTTCTCCACTCTGCAACTTTTCCATTAAGCTCAACAACAGCTGGTCACGTAATTGATTCAGTTCATTCAATGACGAATGCGTTGCGTTTTTATTTTATATCCCTTCTCGTATAGCGTTTGCTAGGGGGGCGGGAGTAAGGCTTCGAACTGACACTAAGTATTTCCTTGTTTTCTTTCATACGGCAGCATGTCATCGTTTTCCTCCCGGCGATTTCAAATCTTTTTCTTTGCAAACCGTTCTCATGGAGAATAAGCAATTCAAAAATAACGCTGGAAACTAGTTTTTCGATAGCTCACGGTAATTTCTTGTTACAGAACAAGGACCTCACTAGTTAATTGAAATTTCTCTTTTGCCTTGACGTACTCTATTACACACCCATACAGAAGACTAATAAAGTCGATGGGAACTCTTCTCAAATTGTTACCTAGCATAAATAGTCCTCTTCGATTTTTTTTTTAGTTTTGCATGACCCAGAGAGGCGAATGTGGCACAGTGGTCAGAGGCGCCCTGCGACACGCATGTGGAATCGACCCCCATGCCCATGGCTCACCAAACCTTCCATCCCTCTGGGATGGGAAAACTGGTACCAGACTTCTGTGGGAGAATAGAAACATTGGCCCGATACATCGGTAGGCCACCACGAGTCATTGTAAAGGCCAGATATGCATTCAATCACTTCCAAACGATGCCTAATGAAGCTCAATGCATAACGCATTCCTCAGGGATTCATTAACGCCGAGAGCTTTATGCATTTTTTATCCTTTTATATGACCCATAAATACATTTACTCTGCAGATCTCATCACTTCCAGCGCTCGGTTTATTTTCCTCGCATTCATCGTTCACAATGGTTTTCGAACATTTCACGTGCTAGTTTTTCTGCTACTTGAGGATTTCGCTTTCATTATAAATGTCGTAGAATTTCGGTTAGTCGATTCTTCTTGCAATCTTAAAAATAGCCGAGGTAAGGCGTTTTCACGTGGATTGTTGGAAAACGTTTAGTATGGGCTTGAACTATTCCCGGGCTTTCTGATGGACTACGTCACTAATCACTGCGCCACCCACCTCACACCGCCCGAGCATATTATATACATAAATAAATAAATAAATATATATATATATATGTGTGTAAAGGACTTTTGTTTCTCGTTAGGACTCTCAATTCGAGCACGGAAGCAAATGAAGAAGCAAAATTGCGTTGGACAGCATTCAATGGTGTTCCTCAGTTTACTGCAGGCTGTTATGGAGCGCCGCAATTAGTTTTCTGAGAACTGGAATGTCAAGCTCGAGAATGAAGAATATTTTACAGTATGCTATAAATATATAGCTTATATACAATACTTATACATACGTGTGCCTACTCTAAAATATTTTTCATTTTCGAGTTTGCCATTCCAGTTCTCAGAAAACTAATTGCGAAAACACGGCTCTCACAATAACCTGCAGTAAACTGGGAAACACCATGGAGTGCTGTTCAACGGAAGTTTGCTTCTTCATTTGCTTGCGCGTTCGAACTGTGAGTCCCACGGAGAAAAGCTTCTGGAAAAAGTGCGTTTCGTGAGGTCTTGGAGGTGAGAAATCCGTCGTAAATCCGAATTTCATCAAGTATCGTTGGAGGTGATTGAATGCATATCTGGCCTTTACAATGACTCGCAATGGCTTGCCGTTCTATCAAGCCAGTGCTGCTATCCTCCCAGACAAGTCTGGCACCAATTTGCCAAGCCCGGAAGGATGGAAGGCTTGGTGGGCCATGGGCGCATTTCACGTGCCCGCCGCAGTGGCGCCTCCAACCACTGCGCCACACGCGCCCCTCTATTGTATTCAATAAAGGAATAAAGGGTAAAGGATAAAACTCTTGGTGCTGGTCAATGCACCATGCACTAAGCTTCATTGAGGATCGTCTGGAGGTGACTGAATGCATATCTGGCCTCTACAATGACTCGCGGTGGCCTATCGATGTATCGAGCTAGTGGTGCTATCATTCTAAACAAGTCAGATAACAATTTGCCGACCCCGGACGGATGGAAGGCTTGATGAGTTATGGGGGCGGGGATCGATTGCATGTGTGCGTCGCGGGGCTCCTCTGACCACTGCGCCACATGCTTCCATATTGTACTCAATAACTGTTTAGGTGTTACTGCATAGAAGCAAGTTGCATTAAGCCTTTTACTACCGTATGTCTTGATTTCAATGCGTACCTCAAGTGCGGTCCAATGACACGTCGTCCGAACAGACAGCCAAGCAATAATGGCCGAGGTAGTGGAAGGGTTGAACCTTTTGTGTTCTAACAGCTATTTAGTGCTTAGGATTGACCAAAACTGCTTGTCTTTCAATATTTTCACTTACATTCATTAACTTTTGTTCGAATAACATTATCATGAACCATCGAGTAGTCCATCGATGGTTTGTCAAAGACAGGGTTTATACTGGTGCTGGTCCGTGAATACGGAGGTCTTCTCAGCTATACTGGCAAGAACCCGTTGCAGACGGTGGAATGGAATCAGTAGATATAAGAAACAAAAAACAGACACAGAAAGTCTCTTCATCTATCACATAAAGCCATGCGGAAAGCTAATATGATCATGGTTAGATAACGGATGGATTTTTTTCATCTCGCACAAGACAGATCACAAGGCGTCAAAGAACACGAGATCATACACAGAAAAACATGCCGGCCGTGTAAAGATCAGAGATACATGGAAAAAATGTGAGGGAACAGAACATTAGGACAATAACCTCTAGAAACCAGTGGGTTTGCTCCCTTGCATGGACTTACGGAACGCACATCTTCATTTCAGTGCGCATATCAGTTGCTCTACAATGATGTGTTGTCGTGAAAGTGTTATATATACACAACTACACCACAGTTATGTGATCTTCACCTTTGCTCTTTTTCTTTAGACCATTCGTTCCTCATCTTCTCCTTTTCTTTTTCTTCTTTTCCTTTACACTTCTTTTCCCTCCTTCTAATTCTGCCTTCCTTTTTCCTTTCCTTCGTGACTCCTTTTCTTCTTTTCTCCTTTTCTTTTAATTTCTTTTTTTCTTCTTCCTCTTTCTTTATTTTCTTCCGTTTTTCTCCAGTCATCTCACTTCTTTTCTTTTCTTTTACTGTTTTCTTTCGTTTCATTTCCTTTCTCTTTTTCCTTTACTTCCTTTTCTTGTGCACGTACATCTATGATTTTTGCTCACCCATCGAAAGGACAACTTGTTCTGTTCAAGCGATAAGTTAGAAAATGAAGTAGGCTAATACATTCTGCGAGCTACTGAACTTGATACGGATCACTAGAATCTAAGCATCGCCTCGAATTAAATGAAATGGAATCTCCTGCCGTTCACGACTTTTTCAATTTTGCATGATAATCACAAGCCAAGTATTCATTAACTGTACGTCTCTTGTTATTGACTGTATATACATACATATATATTCACATATATTCACAGGGAAACGGGAAGCGCAGTGGCAGTGGTCTCTTTCACTATGGAACAGTTCAACTTAACCATGTAGTAGTTCTGCTCCGCCATGGCCTCTGCAAGCGTCTCATCCACACGGAGTCAAGAACTTTGTACCAGACTTGTTTGGGACAAGTTCACTCCTTCTAATCTTCGTGGAAAGACCCTAGTATGGCTCTCTTAGGAGTACAGGAAGGATCTATTTCAACAGCATTCAACGACATTCATGAGGAAGGCGAAAAAATCATCAAGCAGCAGCAGAACCCACCCCCCAAAAAAGGTTCGAAAATCTTCGTGGGTGGTGTAATTGAAGCAGAAAAAACGAATTCAAGAAGTTCTGGGATGCTAACTGTGGGATACATGTGATGTCAAATCATGTAATAATAGTAACAATAGTGATCTCATCTCTATCACCTGTCGTGCCGTTAATGGTCGACTTGGTCAAGCGCGTGCCAGTAAATCTTCCTCTCTCCCTGTCAAGAGTGGCCCAATGGGTTCTGCTCGCTCCAAAGACCTGTTGAGCATCATATCTTTCTTCTGGAGTTTTCGTAAAGGACACTGGTCATCGTAGGTATGGTTTTCCTATTGTACGCCTGATATGCCGAAGAATCTAATCAATAACGACTCTTGTCCATCGATTATAGCCATACGCACTATATTTGCGGCCCACTTTATCTTCTACAGTTTCGTCTATAGAACAGCGTCTTCGATTTTTGATCGTTGGTGTAGATTGAACATTCGGATCCTTTCCTTCATTGGCGTTATGCGGGATACTCCCAGCATTGTTCATTGTCCTTTCGACTAATAAGTAGTAATAGTATTAACTAATAACAATAATACGAAACAGATATTAACATCCATTAGTTTGTTTGGGATCTCCAAATACGAGGACTCTGATCCGCTATTTAATAGCACATTTGCGATGATTGACTGGTTTTCGGAAAACTACTAGTAGACGTTTCGGCGGATGTCGGCTTTTTCAGAGTCTGGAGAGGTGAAGTTGGCAACAATCCAGTTGGCGAAATGCTTCCGTAACTGCAACAGAAAAATCCAACACCTAGATTTGAGCGGCATCGGACATCATTTCTCCAGACACTCGCCGATTTTCGTGAGTGGTTTGCTTAATAATTGAGGTTAACCACAAACAGTTTGCGCAGGTGCAGATTGCGGTCAAATGGTCTTTTCCAAGCTCTTAAGAAGGCGAAATCCGCCGGAATGTCACCTTCCGCAGCTTAATAAGTAATAAGATAACAGTCTGGTGTTTGTTCATCAAAAGAACAACGAATTACTGATCAGTTCCGAGTTTAATAGAAAGTTGATCCTTCGGATTGATTACTATAAGCAAAGCATTTAATAATCCGAAGCTATGACATGCTTATAGCAGGAATTATGCGCTCTACTTAAGGTGTGAAAATATATTTTTCTTCGAAAAGCCTTACACTCCTCTCGAATTAACTTAAAATGTGAAGGCCCTGTCTCTTTTAAAGAAAGAGCTCACTCTGCTCCTTATGAAAAGGATAAACAGTTTTGGTCAAAGCTGAATGATCAATGACTCAACTTCAACTTTATGAATGTCTGAGTCATATGTGACTCATAGTGTGCAGAATGTGTCAAACATTGGTAACAATGAGCGATTTTCTCGCTTTTTACAATAAACATAAAGGTTTGTTTCTCGCGCATAAACAGCTAGATGATTTTTCATATGCTTCAATATTTGGCCACTGACGCAGTGATTAATTCTTCTATCATTTCATTATTCGATGTTGCTTTTGAAAACCATTAAAGAGAGTTCAGTTGCCCGTTTTTGGTTACGCTTAAAGTACACTGCAGAAACTTCAAAGCTTCACTAAAGTAAAAATTGTCGCTTATTCACTTAAAAGAGTAAGAATTAGTTCACATTTTGATCTTTGTTTTATTAGAAAACAAATTTTCTGGGCGACCTATCTACATTTGGGATTTTCCAGGTAGTAGTTTTTTCAAGTATCAAGTATTTTTTTCTAACAGAGTATTTCTAACCAAACGCTGTTCTTTAGTGGATATAGGACAGGGTATACAATGAGAAATATACGACTTACAAAATGGTCTATTATTTTCGGACTCTTAAGCTTCCTCAGTTTTTTCTTCTAGGTTTCAGTTACATTTTTTATAGAGGACTAATATTGCGGTAGATTGTTTCCCCTACTCGGAACTACAAATTGAACCTGTGTCCGATTTCTGACAGTTCATCTGCTGAACAGCTCAACAGTTGTATGGATCAAATTAACATTCATTGCCTTAAATAGCGGCTTATCTATTTTATACCATCCATTTAAGCAATTCCCACAAGCAACGAGTTTTGTGATTACTGAAGTTTCTCTAAAAGAAACGAAGCTACTAAAAGGACAAAAGGATAAAACTCTTGGCGTTAATCAATCCTTGAGGGATGCACCATGCATTCGAAGCATCGTTTGGAGGTGATTGAATGCATATCTGGCCTTTGCAATGGCTCGTGTTGGCCTGCCGACTTATCGAGCAACTGCTGCTATCCTCCCAGGAAAGCCTGGTACCACTTTGCCAACCACTGCTCCACACGCTCCCTATGCAACTACTAATGAGAGATGAATAAAAAATAACCGGCTAAAACTTCAAAGACCGATGTCCTTCTGTGCTCGATGTCCTTCTGTGCTCTGTTTGATCGATCAGTTGATGTTTCTATCAAGTATTTTTATTGATGATCTGATAGCCGACGTTATTAACAACATCATTAAGTACACAATTTCATACTGTACGATGGGTTTCGCTACCTCAGAACCTTGAAGTTTAAGCGTATGTTAAGATGCACCATTACTCGATGCAGCGGCTTTATAGGCTTAGTAAAAATTCCAAACTCTCATTTGTAATGATTGAGAAAAGCTTTTAACAGACAATTTTTCTTTTCTGTGCTCTGTTTGATCGATCAGTTGATGTTTCTATCAAGTATTTTTATTGATGATCTGATAGCCGACGTTATTAACAACATCATTAAGTACACAATTTCATACTGTACGATGGGTTTCGCTACCTCAGAACCTTGAAGTTTAAGCGTATGTTAAGATGCACCATTACTCGATGCAGCGGCTTTATAGGCTTAGTAAAAATTCCAAAGTCTCATTTGTAATGATTGAGAAAAGCTTTTAACAGATAATTTTTCTTCGATACACTGCTTAAAAAGCAGAACAAATGTTTTCAACTATAGCAAGAAAACAATAATTAGGAGAAGTGGTGTCATGCTCTCCCAAACAGCCATAACAAACGTCAGTAATTGAAAGGAAATGAAACATCTACAACGTAAATGCGACGAACACGTAATCGAAACCTCAACTGCGAGATGTAGATCTTTTTCCTGCACTAAAAGCGTTCAAATTGAAAAACACCATGGATCACATTTACTCAGCTCTCGAGGATTCCACATCCTGTCCTCTAACTTTGTGGGGCTCGGCACATTTCTAGGTCGATAGAAAAAAAAGCCCTAGGATATCAGAAACTTTTTTTTTAAGCAGACACGGTGATAATTCAGTTTTTCGCTGCTCTCTAAACGTTAGGATGCTCTGAATTCTTACAGTGATTGATAAATGTTAATTGTCATCCATCTACAGTAACGACAGTCTCTCTCATTTTCTGATGCCCGAACGACATTTGAGAAAGTGCTATAGAAGTATTAGATGTCCGAAGTATCTTATTCATTTTATAGGCATCTTCTTTCTTTGAAGGTTAGGACTTTCTAGAGCCAATCAAAAAAAAAAAAATCAACTAAAGCTTGTTTAGAATTGGAGTACTCGTCTGAGTACTCAGATGATGTTTGTTTTCATCTGAGCTTTTAACCCAATGTTGGATTTCTTAGAAGATAGGGATGGTGGCACTAATATTTCTTGCCATGGCGCCAAACAAGGTGCAAATGAGTTGAAATAGCGTCGGTTTGAAGCCAACGGAAGATGAATATCAGCTTTTTGTCATGTTCGACTGTTGGTGGTCACAAAAGTTGCCGATACTCTTTAAACTTGAAGTTTATTGCTTATGATTTTCTAAAATGTCTTTATCTTTTGCGTTTGGTTGAATGGACTTTTATTCTATGGATTAATCCCGACACCGTCACAATCAAGTAGAGGCGAAATTTGATTATCCTTGAAAGTACAGCTTTCTTGTTGGGATAGAATTTTGTCGTTGCTCAGTGCTTCACATAGCCAGGTACAAGTTTTTGTGATGATCGATCCTTCTGAGTAAAGAGGTTTTCGGATTAGTGATGTAACAATTATGAAATTCTCATCGAAGTCGAACCACTTCGAGAACGTCCAATATTTGTTTTTGTGAGGAAATCCAAGGAAAAATGAGGATACAAAGCAAAATGCTATAAGCGTGTATATTACTAAGCTGACGGCATTGTGCTACTCGAAAAGTTAATACGTTTCATTCTCTAGAGAATTCTCGCATCAAATCTGATTTCATCTGATCATCCAAGACCAACACAGCATTCGATATCCAATTTGAATCCGTCTCTGGTGGTTTCTACTGGCGATTCTACTTTCCCTTCAGACTATCCTCGTTTTTTACCTCTTGAAAAAGTATTGTTCCGTAAAGAAAGAGCTTTTGCCTTAATTTAATGCAGTTCATTGAGAATCATAATAACGCATTGAAGCGTGAATGATTTCTCTCCGAAGTTCCTCCAGCGTTTTCTCGAACGCTGGGACAACTATGAAGATCCTCTTCTGCGCAGTATCCTTCACGTGTTCATTTAGAGCCCTTCCTTTATTAATATCTTTTTTACTTTTTATTCATTAAATATTAATAGAAGAGAGGACGTAGTTGTTTTATTACCATTTCTTCCTCCTCATGAGGCGAGTTTTTCGATGCGAGTAGTTCATCGTTTTACGTTATGTTGCTCAACTAAAACAGAATGAAGCTGGTCTATTTTTTTTCCCATTCAGATACAATAATGTTGAAATATTCGCGATATTTTCGAATGATTACACAAAGTGCCCTGCCGTGAGAATTGTAGTAGACAGTAAATAAAAAATAAAACATTGTGATTTTTCGACTGCAGCCTCAGCTTGACTGGGTTAAAAGCCGATGTGGGCTTCCAGATCAATCTCATTGGCGGGTGATTGCTCATGGCACTGGTAGATAGAAAACTAGCTGAGAGGAACGCAAAGCATGCGCGGGCTCCCTGAAAAGGAAGTCGTGGCTCGATGTGGCGCGGGGTTCAAGTTTAGCGAATATCTCAGCATCGTTGTGGTTGTCATGTTGAAATAATTTGAAGCCTATGTGATGTTTTACATATCTAAAGTCCACTTTGTTGGCAACTTGTAGTTGTACTTTTTATACAAAGTATTTTATAGTGAGAACTTTCTAACCTACTTTGGCACTGGTAGATAGAAAACTAGCTGAGAGAAACGCAAAGCAAGAGCCTTCGTGGCGCTGTGTGTAGTGCGCGGGCTCCCTGAAAAGGAAGTCGTGGCTCGATGTGGCGCGGGGTTCAAGTTTAGCGAATATCTCAGCATCGTTGTGGTTGTCATGTTGAAATAATTTGAAGCCTATGTGATGTTTTACATATCTAAAGTCCACTTTGTTGGCAACTTGTAGTTGTACTTTTTATACAAAGTATTTTATAGTGAGAACTTTCTAACCTACTTCTTTTTTTCCGTAAATTTTTCATAAATAGCTGAACTATCTGCTATCTTCCGAGACATGTCCGGTGCGAATTTGGCGACCCCGGAGGGATGGAAGGCTTGGAGGGCCATGGGCGCCGGGATCGATTCCACGTGTGTGTCGTAGTGGCTCTTTCAACCACTGCGCCACACGCTTTTTTATTTACTAGGAGAAAACACTACTTTTTTCGTTCACTTATCTTCATGTCGTTTGAGATCATCGACTCGAAATATCTTGTTCACTTGAAATGAACATTCCTCATTTTTGGAATCAAGTTCCTTCATCTGGTTCATTTATCTTCAAAGCATTTAGACTTTTCACCTATGGAAGGCATTTCAGTTCCATCTGAAAAAGTTCATTTCACTCAAAAATGGTTAGATCTTTTCTAATTAAACATTGAGTAGAACAATAGGTATGAAATTTACTACGAAAGAGGATGCAATTATCGTGAATTCATCATTTTCATCATCAGGTTGCGTACGTTGTCATAGAAAATGACCGATAACGAGTTCCACCCGGAAAGCATGGACGGCGTTCAACCTCCATCCAACCAATTTGTGAAGAAGAAGAAGTCATTTTTCACATTAGTAACACCGTCTCTTATCCTTGGCATTTCAGTGGACAACACGAGCTGCTTAACTACAATAATTAATTGGATTCAGGAACATTTTGTAGGTTTCCATAGAGACGTAGAACACACTCTTTTTTCTTCATATACACACCTATAGATGGAACTGAAGTCGTTTTATTCATTTTCGGTCAGAATGACAATGTCAAGGAATTCTTGGTGTTACTAGTGTTTTTATTTCATCGGATCGAAGGAATTTTACTTTTGGAAGATTTCTTTCGTTGGCGATCATGTCTGCTATTATTGCGGGGCTCCGATTTCTCTACAAAATGGTATTTTCATGAGGCTTTTTACTGGGTTGGTCGAGTTCGTGCACTTTTTGGCATCGTCGATTTTGTACTTTTTCTTCGAACTGGAAGGATTTTATCTCTTTGGGAAGAGCTAGCATAGTCTGCCACTTCATGTTGAAGGTACATTTGCAACCCAAGATATCAGACTGTAGCTTCGTTCTCGAATTTTCCAGTCAATGATTGATGAGTAGGGCTACAAATGATGATGGCAAGCTATCCGCCATGATACTCCAAGCACATTATTGGTATTAATGGATACCGTACTAACATTTCAATCCTTAAGGTCTCTTAATCATTTCGTCGACAATGGCGAAGTTTTCTCTTTGTTTTTTAGACGGACACATTTTAATTGGATGCCTTTGGTCGTTTGTGATTATTTTTTAAGGATCTCCCTTAAGCTCGTTTTCGTTTGCTAGCAATTCTATCCACTTTGAAACCATGATGTCATCCACATGGCTATTAGTAGAGCGGGACTGTAACTATTTCGCTTTCCCTAACACGCTCTTATCCTGAGAGTACTTCGTTTGTACTTCACTTCGCTTATATCTCTTAAAATCGTCAATTCCAACACTCATTAGGGTAAATAGTTCAACGATTGAAATGTGCTAGTTGATATCATGCAGTTTCGTTTTCCAGGAAACAATTATGAAGTAGTTAAGCGAATAAAAAACGCTCTTTATCATTCCATAATGTAATGATGAAGACGAAGACGTCGAAACGTTAGCCGATAATAAAGATTATTATCAACCTCGTGTAAGCTCATCAAGGAAAAATACGTATTGATTAAGCACACCGAGGTTCAAGGAAAGTCGGTTTCGAAGCATTAATACGCTTTGTGCTAGCTAATGATAACACCGACTTCTGCACGATGTGCGCGATGATATATGTCCGGAAGAAAAACAAATAGTTATCAACGGACATTATCATTATATTCACCATCAGCATCGTGTATAAAAGGGCACCACTGAATGAGTGTGCCTCATTCGAGGAGACGGACCGCTGAAGAAGACCTGACTCGACACGAAGGCGAAGCCGCCACATCGAGGCGAAAGACAAGCGTGGACCATCGACTCGGATCATCGGCTCTGATGAAGACGAAGACGTCGAAACGTTAGCCGATAATAAAGATTATTATCAACCTCGTGTAAGCTCATCAAGGAAAAATACGTATTGATTAAGCACACCGAGGTTCAAGGAAAGTCGGTTTCGAAGTATATGTTATATTTAGTCAAACATTTCCATAACGTTAGGCGAAAAAAAACAACTCAAGACGTACACGAAGGCGAAGCCGCCACATCGAGACGCAAGACGTATACTTCAATATCACGCTAAACTACCTTTATTGTACAACTTTATGTGCCTGCATAGAGCAGTGGTCAGTTTCCTCACGAGCGTGCATGATCGTTGGCTCGATCCATCCCTCGGCTAAGACTTCTGCTTGGAAAAATTGTACCGGTCTTGTCTGTGAGAACGAAGCACTAAATTCACATATCGATAAGCCTTAAAAAGTCGTTGTAGGCTTAAATACGCATCTAATCATCTCTGTAATACTTATGGAGTGGAATGCAAGATTTCTAGGCGATGTGTCAATGTTGAAGACTTTTACGCTTTAACACATTTCAAGACAAGAAACCACTCCTAGGAAGCTCATGTAGGATGACAACTGCCTGCTTTTCAATGCACAGAATTCAGTTGTTTGTTTTGATGTTATGAGCAGCGATTAAAAAGTATAGTGGTGAGCCTTACTACCGTGCAATCTACTGGTGAATGTAGTTTCAACTCTTTTCAGTCATTTGAGAACAAGTTGCGGAAGCATTTTTTTAATACCACAGTTACTTGGGTACTTGGATGGCTCGCTCTCACTGGTTGTGCGGTTCTCAGCGTACTCTACACTTTTCGGAGCTTAACTGGTCCAGTCATTGTGTTTCCCTGGAGTTCCAACGTCAACCTGACCAAAATCTGGCCTAGGTCGTCATCAACGCAGGCACTCGCCACCATTGTGGTGTGGAGGGAGATTTGCCACCATGTGACCGTTTGATACCAGGACGGTGGTGGATCCTGGTATTGGTTCACTCTCGTCTGGGCTTTCTGACGGAAATGCCGGACTACTTTTCAGAACGAGATACCCTTCCGAGGGGATGGGTACCCCCGCTGTCCATCGCGACTCGACACCCAGGAACACCTCCCTGCCACGTTGATGTGGTAAACCGTCTGGAGGAATACCACAGATGAGGATAATGAACTACACCAACTTTACTTAACCTCGGCTTGAGTAATCATTACACCTATTTAGATTGTTCAGTTTATACGAGGTTGATAAAGATGTTTGTTGGGCTAATGTTTTCTCCGTCTTTTTCACAGCCGATAATCCGAGTCGGTGGTTCACTGTCATTTCTACTCTCCTCATTATTCTGGTTGCCTCATTACACTTATTTAGATTGTTCATTTCAGCATAGAAGGCATGTGTATTGCAGGACATCACTAACCACTGAACTACATGCGCCGTTAATCACCACTTACAAGCAGTTATTTCACAAAGAAGTGCAAAAGCGGTTCTAAAGAAGTTCCATTTGACCGTTCTTCCTCATTCTTCTTTGTGTTTTTTTTAACAATAGCCTCATTCTTTTGTTCTCTCGAAAGCGATTTGGATTCCATTTTTTTTTTGAAAAAAAAAGGCTCCTGCAAAGCAGTGGTTGGAGGGGCCCTGCAATACACATGGAATCGACACCCGGCCCTCAGGTTTACCAAGCCGTTCATCCCTTTGGGGTCAGCATATTGCTAGCACACTTGTCTGACAGGATAGCAGCACTGGCTCAATACATCGATAGGCTACCGCGAGTGATTGTAAAGGTCAGATATGCATTAAATCACTTTCAACGATGTCTGATGAAGTTGAATGCATGGCGCATACCTCATAGATTGATCAGCGCCCAGAGCTTTATCCTTTATTTTATGGACATTGTTCACTTTGAATAAAACTTATCCTAATAACGAAATTAAATCTTGAAAAGGTTTGAGTTCTTTGGGAGAAATTATGAACAACATAGGTGTGCCTGGAACGTCGCTTGATCCATGCGTTAGATTTGATCATCTGTTAAAAGAAATTTGATTACGAGAACAGGAAAATAACTTTTTCTTATCAGCGAACGTCTAGAATCCCATTATAGGGGTAATTTCCGATTCCAGAAGCTGCTTTCCGCTACAGTTTTCTACTGAATGCTCTCACATTTTACGAGGGCACGGAATTCGTCATTTATATAGGGTTGTTAATGAGTGCTAGGATACTAGGATACTTGGATGGCCCGCCTTCACTATTTGTGTGAGCCCCAGCATAATCCCCATTTTTCGGAAATTTGTTGGCTAACCCATTGTGGTTCCTTGGAATTTCCAGGTTAGCCTGGCCGAAGTCTGCCCCAGGTTATCATCGCCGCCCTTATGGAACAGATGGAGATTTGCCACCATGCGACTAGCTTGATACCAGGACAGTAGTGGATCTTATTATTGGTTTACTCTTACCTGGGCTCTTGGTAGAAACGTTAGACTTCTTCTCAGCTTGGAATACGCTGCTGTGGAGATGAATCCCTTGCTGTATTTCGCAGACAAATACCTAGGAACACCTACTTGGCACGATGAGGCGATAAACCGTTCCGAGAAAGTTGTTAGCAAATGCACTAGAATGTATGAGGAAACCGCTAGAATGTAATTACGAAGTAATCAGCGTTGTTCTTCGTATTCTTGTTGAGCAATCGCGAGGTGTTATTATAGTCTTTAATCAGGCACAAGCTGACGTTTCGGCGGATTTCGCCTTTCTCAGAACCTAATCAGCTTTGGGTAAGTGTTTTTTTTCAAAGCTTTGGTCTGCAGATGAGACAAAGTTTTGCGATATTGGAAACAAACCTCTCGAAGAGCTGAATGAGACGATGAGATGAACTACACTCTCAAGAAAACCGAGAAAGCACACCTCCTAGTTTACAGAGAACGACCAATTTTGTAGCAAAAAGTATAATGAAGAATGTAATCAATAAATTTGGGATAAAATATTAAAGCGAAAGAATTCGGTGTCACATGCTTTCTTGCGCCATGAACCTCACTATCCTCTACTTCTCGATCTGCTTTCGTTTGCCGCTAACATAGCCTTTTTTCAAACGTTTCGCGCTGAATGCTAGAAAAGGACAAAACGTTCGTCCTCGCCGTATACGCAACTTTTGAAAAAGAAAAGTTTACCACTCGTAAAATCTCTAGGAAATAAAATACGGCGTGATGAAATGTATAGATATTTAACGAATGTTCAGTTATTTGCTAGAGTCGACTGACTCAAGTGGAAAATTTAATCCAAAGCTTCTAAAATCGCAATCGAAATTTTAGAGGTTATTAATTGCATGCATGGACAGTATGGGCTTGTGTGGCCCAGTGGTCAGAGGCGCCCTGCAACACACATGTGGACTCGATCCTTTCGCCCATGGTCCGCCAAGCCTTACATCCCTCCTTGGTCGAAAAATTGTTACCAGACTTGTCTGGGAGGATAGCAGCACTGGCTCGAAACATCGGTAGGCCAACTCGAGTGATTGTTAAGGCCAAATATATGCATTCACTCACCTTCAAACGATGCTTAATGAAGTCAAATGCATGGCACATCCCTAAGGGGATTGATCAACGCCGAAAGCTCTATCGTTTTTTTTATAGACAGTGCAATGAAATGCGGTGGTCTACTATTGTGTAAACTTAGTGTCGTTAATCCTCCCCCACATTTCTGATGCCAATTTTTCACTTGGAGAATTTAAATGTTTGGTTGAACCGGACGTTGATTCGACTCGACAATAAAATGTGTATTCTAGGGCGCCCTTAACTACTGCGCCAAGCGCGTTTTAAGCCTAGTAACTGTCCATTTTAGATAAATTCCAGCACAGCGAAATTTATTTGAGAAACCACGTATTTGGAGCATCTACTCAAAATGATGCAAAAACAGATCGGGCAATAATTAAATAAAATACAGGTACCAGGTTATTAAGGATCACCATATCAGATCACCATAACGCGGAAATAGGCGAAAACGACTCTAGGATGATTAGTGGAACGGTACGGTGGTGTGCCTGGTAACAGGCATCACAATAGAAATAATGCGTGATCTATAAAGTGCGGTCCCGAGGACCTCAACTTGAACCTAAATTGATCCCCAAGCACTAAAATCTGTAGTGAAAGCGCTATGCATTGAATACAAAAAGCGCAACGCAATAAATACTTTACAGAGCAGAAGACGAACACGAATTGAGGTCAATGCACACCGTCAGGAATATATTGGTTAACACAGCAGAATAAGTAATTTGAACTGATTCCACAAAGAGGTGAACTATTGATGTTCACCACTTCACAAAATGAAGCAGTCCTAATTGTTTTGACGTAATGACATCGATCGAATGCTTAACAAATGTCGTGTTTTCGATTTGGTTAAATATGGCCTTCCTAAGGTGGATTCACTAGCAGAACGTTGCCCGTCGTAAACAACTGCGGGTGGGTGGTCTTAAAAGAATGTCTTAAAAGAAGCATAGGTCAAGAATGAGTGTCACTAGAATGAAATCAATAGACCAATCTCTAAAGAGTCAGAGCGAGTAGTATCATTAATGATATAATTCAGTAGATCTCCGCTATGTGGTCTACACTCTCGTCATTGTTAGGGACTGCAGTTATGTGCCGAGTTGCGATCTACATTTGAATGCCCATCATCCAAAAAGATCTACCAAGCCGAGAACAAATTCACGACTTCTTTTCAGAAGCATACCTGAGAGTACTGTTTCATGGTAATGTTTGAGAGAGACATTCATGGGCGTCATATCCCCAAAGGGAGCAGACTGAAGGGTTGAGTACCGGAACTGTTAGGTACAACTTATCCACCAATCAAGCGAGAAGTGATCAGTGTGTAACTCTACTCGGAATTAGTCGGCAGTTTAATGATGATCGCTTGAGTTATTCGACGGTTTATGGGATTACAGATGAAATAAGTAGCAAGTAATTCTATTCCGAATATGAAGCTTAATTGTAGAGAATCCTTTTTTTCACGGAACGAAAAAGAAAGACTAGCAACGCAGAACGTGCTAGGGGCGTAATTCACCATTCTTTTTTTCATTTACGCCCAGATGTAACTCATCGCTCATTTTCCAATCAAATTTGATTTTTTCAAATTTCTTTTCCTTTCCTTCCCATTCCATTCCATTCCATTCCTTTCTTTTCTTTTTTCTTTTCTTTTCTTTTCTTTCCTTTTCCTTTCTTTCCTTTTCTTTTCTTTCCTTTCATTTCATTTCATTTCATTTCATTTCCCTTCCTTTCCTTTCATTTCCTTTCCTTTCCTTTCCTTTCTTTTCTTTCCATTCCTTTCTTTTCTTTTCTTTTTTCTTTTCATTCCTTTCCTCTTCTTCTTCTTCTTCTTCTTATTTTTTCTTTTGTTAGTTCTTATCAGGCAAGAATAATTGGTAAATTGCTGTAGTTGCCTTCACAGTTTTCCATTACTGGCATTCAAGTTCACAGTGCAGGTTTTCCGAGGTTTTCTATGCTATATGTATGACGATTGGCTCACACTTCTTCATGGAGACTTTTTCATTCTTTCTAGAATTTATCCAATTTAAGATGTACACGGTAGATGTCATTACCCGCGTAATTTTACGCTGAATTGGATTGTCCTTGTCATTCTTATATCGAATTTCTGCTAGGAACAAATCAATAGTTATCTTTATTCCTTCTTGGATGTTTTGGAGTAGTTCTTTGTTTTATAGTTTACAATTTGGTGTCGGTTCGGCTGCAACTCAAAGCCAAATTGACTGACTACTTTTGTAGAGTCTAATTACGCTGAAGGGTGCAGATCATCTTCAGATAGCGACAACACAAATTCTTTCCTTATTTGCTTTGTTTTTTCGTTATTTAATAAATTCCGACCTATCGCTTAGTTCGTCTACAATAAAATTATGTAAGCGTGGAGTAAGGTTTTTAGATTTCTTAGGTTTAGGTTTTTTTTAGGTTTTTTAAAGTTTTTTAAGGTTTTTTTTAGGTTTTTAGGTTTTTCATAGATTTTTTTTGAACTTAACAGGAATGCGAACGAAACTCAAACCACTGTGGTATGACAACGAAAATTCGAACCCAGAGATTCTATGAAGGTTTTTTGGACAAAAGCAGACTTTTTTCGAAGGGTACTCCAGCTTCACGCTATTCAACCTCGCGATTGTTGAGAGAGACAACGGCGAATTCATAATTCAATGCAGAGGTTGATAGAAAGTCGATCCTGGGTACTTGTTGTATTGTTGTTTCATAGTTAAAGAAAAACCTATGTGACAATCTTTTAAGGAGCTATATGAGAAATATAAGCGCACCGATCTTCTACATAGCTCTTGGTTGTCGGTGGATGGGCGAATCATCGGATTCTCTCTGATCCTGGAAAAGTTTTATCTCCATGTAAGCAAACTTCACGCAAATGCACCTGGTGACTGCATGTGAGAAAAACCCGAGAATGTCATCGCAAATTGTAATACCTTCCCAGGAAAAACCACGTTTGACAAGCATTTAGCATTCTACTAAAGGGAAGAGGTTACAGCTCTCTAAGCTGAAGCTAAATTCGTATACGTGGCGGAATAGCTTTTTGAATGGCTCTTGCTATATGGTGAAACGAATTTCTTTGTTTTATAGTTTACAATTTGGTGTCGGTTCGGCTGCAACTCAAAGCCAAATTGACTGACTACTTTTGTAGAGTCTAATTACGCTGAAGGGTGCAGATCATCTTCAGATAGCGACAACACAAATTCTTTCCTTATTTGCTTTGTTTTTTCGTTATTTAATAAATTCCGACCTATCGCTTAGTTCGTCTACAATAAAATTATGTAAGCGTGGAGTAAGGTTTTTAGATTTCTTAGGTTTAGGTTTTTTTTAGGTTTTTTAAAGTTTTTTAAGGTTTTTTTTAGGTTTTTAGGTTTTTCATAGATTTTTTTTGAACTTAACAGGAATGCGAACGAAACTCAAACCACTGTGGTATGACAACGAAAATTCGAACCCAGAGATTCTATGAAGGTTTTTTGGACAAAAGCAGACTTTTTTCGAAGGGTACTCCAGCTTCACGCTATTCAACCTCGCGATTGTTGAGAGAGACAACGGCGAATTCATAATTCAATGCAGAGGTTGATAGAAAGTCGATCCTGGGTACTTGTTGTATTGTTGTTTCATAGTTAAAGAAAAACCTATGTGACAATCTTTTAAGGAGCTATATGAGAAATATAAGCGCACCGATCTTCTACATAGCTCTTGGTTGTCGGTGGATGGGCGAATCATCGGATTCTCTCTGATCCTGGAAAAGTTTTATCTCCATGTAAGCAAACTTCACGCAAATGCACCTGGTGACTGCATGTGAGAAAAACCCGAGAATGTCATCGCAAATTGTAATACCTTCCCAGGAAAAACCACGTTTGACAAGCATTTAGCATTCTACTAAAGGGAAGAGGTTACAGCTCTCTAAGCTGAAGCTAAATTCGTATACGTGGCGGAATAGCTTTTTGAATGGCTCTTGCTATATGGTGAAACGAATGCTAGAATGTTATTGGACCACCACATCATGTTAGGACAATGAAACTGACTAACTTGAAACAATCTAAAGCAGCTTCACGCTATTCAACCTCGCGATTGTTGAGAGAGACAACGGCGAATTCATAATTCAATGCAGAGGTTGATAGAAAGTCGATCCTGGGTACTTGTTGTATTGTTGTTTCATAGTTAAAGAAAAACCTATGTGACAATCTTTTAAGGAGCTATATGAGAAATATAAGCGCACCGATCTTCTACATAGCTCTTGGTTGTCGGTGGATGGGCGAATCATCGGATTCTCTCTGATCCTGGAAAAGTTTTATCTCCATGTAAGCAAACTTCACGCAAATGCACCTGGTGACTGCATGTGAGAAAAACCCGAGAATGTCATCGCAAATTGTAATACCTTCCCAGGAAAAACCACGTTTGACAAGCATTTAGCATTCTACTAAAGGGAAGAGGTTACAGCTCTCTAAGCTGAAGCTAAATTCGTATACGTGGCGGAATAGCTTTTTGAATGGCTCTTGCTATATGGTGAAACGAATGCTAGAATGTTATTGGACCACCACATCATGTTAGGACAATGAAACCGACTAACTTGAAGCAAACTAAAACGCTAAAACTTTCATGAAACTTTTTAGACTGAATTAAACTTTTATACCAACTACATGTTAGCTTAATAATCTAGTAGAACATTAAACAAACTATCTATCCATTTCTAAAGATATCATCTGTTTTAGTCTTAACCTTTTTATGTACTGCCTATTCTTTTGGCGGTAGGGTGGTGAACGTGTTACTCTCAGGAAAAGGCAATAGCGCGTTCGTTCCCCACCGTTGACGCCTGCGTTCCGGAGCATTGCAGATATCTCATCTGTTTCAGTTAATTCATGGTTTTAATAACTGCAGCAATTTTCTACGATTTGGTCGCTATAGTGGTACCAGCCTTTATGCTTTGTGCCTTTTGAAGAAAACATTAGGGGAGCCATTATATCTACTTGCTTTATTTTTCTTTGTCTGTAGAATTTGTTAAGCGGAACGGATACGTTCACATTCACTTTTAATCACTTTTATTTCTCTGGGAAATATCAATCGATATTTCTGGGAAATAGGTGAACAAATTTCATTCTTCCAAGATGGGTTCACAAACGTTTCCTTGAAATCTATCTGTATGCCTTTTTTCTCTATTTTTTTCTCCACTTTTTTCTGCTCGGTAGCTCTTTCCAACTATCGCCCTTATCGTATTCACTATCACTCAGTGATTTTCCCATATGTTTCGTCATTCTTATTTTCACTGACGCAGCGCTATCATGCTCAGTTTTTGTTCTATACATGGGCAAGTAATGAAAAACGACAACGTACTGCTGAAATCGACTTGTATTTGACATCTATATGAAATGTGAACACCTTGTTTCATTATTAGACTTAGTTGAAAAATATACTATGTGAATTTCAGCACTTTTCGCATTCATTTCGTTCATCATTCATCAAGATCGTCGAACTTTTTGCGTGTAGTTTCGGCTGCTCCTTGAGGATTTTCCCTTTTATCACGAATGTATTACACGCTAATCGAGTCGACTCTCCTTGGCACCGCGAGGAGGTAGCCCAATTTGGGTGTTCCCACTTTGATTGCACAGAGTGGACTTTTCCAGAGAAGTCTGGTGCCCGATTTCCGTCCCCGTAGGGAAGTGGTGCTTAGTGAGATCGGGGCGGGGTCGACCCGCACCGTGTTCGTGGTGGCCAGCATCACTACTGTTATGCAACGGCGGTTCCTGGACGATATTAAAAATTATATTATTGTGGCTCTAATTTTTCGTTTTTCGATATTTTCAAATCTGCAACTATTTAAGTCGAGTGCCAACAGAGGTCGTTTCTTCTTGCGATGCAGTCTTTCGTAGTCCCATCTAGTCGCGTTGAACGAAGTGAAGCACCGAACGAACAGAGTGACCTCAAACAACACTCCCTTTTTGCATAGGACCACTCAGAACTGATTGTGCTTTAACTTCGAATAACTCTTGTTGAAATATTTGTTGTAGAAAATCGAGCCGACTCAAATCATTGTGCTTCTGAAGAAGGCGATCACACCGTGACATTAGCCACAGCAGAAAAAAATTTTTTTTTCAAAACATCCTTAACAACTGATGCCAGTAGTTTAATGCTTCAAATTGTTGTTTAGGTGTGTGTCATCTTTCAAAAATGATGTTCCGTATACAAAAGTTTACATACAAATTTGTTTTACGTTCCGTTCCCTAAAATTTATCGATTTTTTTGGCGCAAGTACCTTTTGAAGTTGAAATCGTTGAAAAAAAAACCTATGCTCTTATCGTCTTTTAAGATTTGCACTACTATTTTACCAGATCTATGGCTAGATTTTGTTTTGTTGTTGAGATTTTACATTGTCCAGTATCGCCAATTTGTCGATGTTTTTTAAATGCTACGCTAAACCTTCTTGTTTGGTTCGGAGGCGTCGTATTTTTAATGTTTCCTCAGATTGATCAATCAGTCATTTATGACTAGAATTCCGGAACCCTAAGGCGACGTAAGAAAGTATGCCCAGTATTTCACTCTTTTCGAGCTTAATCGTACTTAAAGTGCAAATTGGAAAACTCAACCAAGCATGCTACGCGCAACGAAAGAGTGCGAGCAAAATGACTGGCACTGGATGATTTGTACCTTGCCTAGGTGGAAACTTTTCTTCTTTGGCCACATATCTCACCTTCCATTCGTGACATTCTGAGCGGCAAAGCGATTTTGATGACATTTCGAGACGCTCAATCTTCCATAGAAGCAAAACAATCACGGCGGAACTGTTCTGCAACAAGCGCCTGAACGCCTACATTTCGGAGCTGCTCTCTCATCAACTGAATTGTTAGCTGGAAGAATTGCATGAAAACACCTCAAACGACGAATATGAAGGGACTGTTCAACATGAAAAGCTCCATCTTCTCATCAGACTTACTGAAAAAATTGTTCTGTATCTGTAAAGCTAACATGAGTCTACTCGACCCCAACCGTACCATTCAGTTTTTGCGCTGCAGGCTTCTCATTATTTTCGTCTCCTTCCAAATTCATTTACTACATTTATGCTTATGTTTTGATGAAGAACCTTTGATGTGGTTCAAAAATTGATATCCTTTAGAAAATTCGACAGCTTTAGTGGTTTCTAAAGTCCAATTTTTATTTACCTTGACGCAAATCATCAATACTTTCTTGTGTTATTGAGCAGAAATGAGATTGGTATGAAATATATATTCGGCTGTCATTTCAACATCTTCTTCGGAAGTCTACTTATTCGAGTCGGTGATCCCCAAGTGCTCGTCTTCGCGATGTGGGTGTTCGTTGTCGCGCCGAGTCTAATTCATCGAGGTGAAGCCCAATGACACAACAAGGTAATAATCATTTCTCCCGAAGTTAAATGAAAGTCAGTGTTTAAAGATGTATTGCTACGCTATGTGCAGCTAGTTTACCACCGACCGCTACAGGTCGTATTACTCACCAAGTAGAAAATCACATTGGATAGCGGGAATCAACCAACATCCACCCTGTATAAAAGTACAGTGCTAAGTAAGATTATTCACTCGGTCACAACGAACATTCGCATGGCGTGGGCAATCAGCTGTGCATCATCTACTCGGATCAAGGCCGGCTCTGAAGAAGGCATAGACGTGGAAACGTTATCCGAAAAAAGTCCCGCACCAACTTCGAGTCAGCTGAATGACACAAGTTTTTTTTTAACATTGTTTAATGATAGGTAAGAAGTGAGCTTATCTTATGGAAAAAGCTGATAAAAAATGTGAGCGATATGTAATTCTTAACCTTTTTTATTCATTGCCTATTCTTTTAAATGACAGGGTATGTTGCGAAATATAACTTTATGATGCTGAGATATTTGCAAAACTCCGGACCGCAAGTGTCTGCGGTGGGGAAGGAACGCGCTACTGTCCTTTCCGGGGAGTAACGCGTTCACCACCACACCATGCGGGTCCTCGCCTGTCTCTCAGCTAGTTCTATCGATCACTTGAAAAATTTAGGCTCCCCAGATGAATCCCGTTGACGAGTGATTGCTGATGGCAAGTGATCGATAGAACTAGCTGGGAGGCAGGCGAAACGAAGGAACCGCATGGTATGAAGTTGAACACGTTATTCCCCGGAAAGGACAATAGCATGTTCGTTCTCCACCGCAGAGACCTACGGTCCAGAGTTTTGCAAATATCTCAGCATTATTAAGTGATAGGTAATTCGTTACTTTTAACTGGACTAAAAGACATAGTATCTTTCAAGTAGTCGACACCTTTCTGTAACATCGAATTTTCTAGAATCTTCTTTGTCCACGTTAGAATGTTACCCATACGCATGAAGTGCACCTAATCTAGCACATAGTAGATGTTATGTATTGTATGCAATCATGCGTGTCACCTTTAGTGACCGCTACTTGCTATATAAGAAGTAACCTTCTTTTTGTTAGTTCAGTTTGGCGTGCAGAACATTTTCCTACCGTTTGTCTAATTCATCGATAGCACATCGAAGTAATGATATGGTAACATAGATCAAGAAAAACTCCATTCTGCACTTGAGACTATAAAAAACCTTCTTTGTAACGACTTCATTGACTAGTCATATGACACACAATTAACTGTCATTTCATTTCTGTTTCCTATAATAAATCATATGGACGCATGTGGCGCAGTGGTTGGAGCCGCCCTGTAACACACGATATCGATTCGTGTGTTCATAGTCCACCTGGTCTTCCACACCTCCGGTCTCGGCAAACTGGAGCCAGACTTGTCTGGGAGGATAACAGCGCTGGCTCGATACATCGGTAGGCCACCGCGAGTCATTGCAAAGGCCAGAAATGCATTCAGTCACCTACAGACGACACTGGATAGAGTCGAATGCATGTCGCATCATTCAGGGACTGATCAGTGCGGAGAGCTTCATCCTTTTATATTTATAATGAATCAAGGTCATTATATGGAATATGCAAGTAGGCAGAATACGGTCATAGGTGCAGCCTAAGTTGGAAAACACTTCCGACTGCTGACATATGTTTACCTGAGTGATGAACATAGTAACATATAATAAATATAGTAATAATGAGCTTACTATTTATACGCATATCTTCTCAAGGAGTTAAAAATGAATGAACGAGAATACAACTATAATTCTGGGTTTTCACCTGATCATTTTGAAGGCCTGTTGTTGATACGCGAATCCTATAAGTAATAAGACGACTTTCCTCAAATAGAATCACTTCAAGATGGAAGTTATAGAAATCGTACACCTCGATCGTTATTCTAAATACAGTTTTTTATAGATAGCCTTGAGGATATCGTTTCAAAGTTTTAAAGCATATTGGTAGAGGTGAGCTTTCCTGGGTAGAGACTAAAAATTTTTAGTTAGTTGTTATTTCAGACACACTATGTGCAGAACATGGTAGTTAGAGGTTTCCCTAAATAGACTTAATTAAGCTGGTCTAACCAGATCCTCGATCCTT
This sequence comes from Angiostrongylus cantonensis, assembly GCA_009735665.1. Lineage (NCBI taxonomy): Eukaryota > Metazoa > Nematoda > Chromadorea > Rhabditida > Metastrongylidae > Angiostrongylus > Angiostrongylus cantonensis. Next base: position 81,672 of record MQTX01000235.1, on the reverse strand, counting down.
CCAACGTCTTTAACATTTGTACTAAATCTGTCTGTCAGTATTAAAATACTTACGCATCGGGTTTGCCACTGCAATTTAGTACATTGGATAAATATCTATTTAGATGTGAATTTAAGGTGGTTAATAAAGTCGAATAAATGCCGCATTCCTAAGGGATTATTTCAAAACTGAACCTTTTTAAATTGATTTTCACATACTAAAAGGATCCACGCGCCCATGGCCCACCAAGCCTTCCATCCCTCCGGGGTCGACAAATTGGTACCACATTTGTCTAGGAGGACAGCAGCAGTGGCTGGATACATCTGCTGGCCACCGCGAGTCATTATTGTAAAGGTGAGATATGCATTCAGTCACCTTCAACGATACTTAATGAAGTCGAATGCATGGCGCATCCTTCAGGGATTGATCAACGCCGAGAGCTTTAGAGCTTTTTGTACCGTGAATTTTCCTTTGACCACTGTCTTTTTTTCCACAGTCAGTGTTTAGATCTATCTTCCATGCGAAAAGTACTCATTAACCACACTTACAGTAAAGACGCAGGTGTCTGCGGTGGGGAACGAACGTACTATTGTCCTTTCCGGGGAGTAACGCGTTCACCACCATACCATGCGGGTCCTTCGTTTCGCCTGTCTCTCAGCTAGTTCTATCGATCACTTGAAAAATTTAGGCTCCCCAGATGAATCCCGTTGACGAGTGATTGCTGATGGCAGACACCGAAGGTCTTTAGTCTTTACTGTAAGTTTGGTTAATGAGTCTATAATTTACCAAGAGCACTGAACTGAATTTCACAGCATGACGTGGTAACCAGCCCATTTCCTTTCACTGATGATAAATCATTTTTTTTTTACGGAACTCATTAATTGTGTTTTTTTGTGACTGATTAGGTTATCATTCATTCTCATTAGTTCTCGAAGCGCTAGCTATAAATAATTATTGACGTTTCGCCGTAATTTCACTAAATCGTTTTTTACTTCAATGAATATTACCATTTACTCTCTCTCTTTCTTTCTTTCTTTCTTTCTTTCTCTCTCTCTCTCTTCACTCTCAAGTTCCGCTTTCGATTGATTTTTTTTATTCAGAGCCTTTCCAAATGATTCTAATTGTTTCAGCTTTCTTCTCGTATTGAAGAATGGGGAACGAACAATCGGATCCGATGAAAGGACGTCGTAGCCTTGACGGGAATTTTTTTCGACAGGTTGGTACGCTTTAGAAGCAATATGGGATTCAGCTGGTTTTCCTGGCGCAGAAGATGATTATCACTTTTGCTGTGCTAAACCAAGTCCTCAGATTTGGGTTTCGAAGTGCCAGCTTATTCTATATGTATGTATGTGTATATAAGTCGTATATGTAGATCAGGTACAGCGCAATGGTTAAAAGTGCCCTGGGGTAGATCCTGCGCTCGGTGCGGAAACTCGTCCGAGAGGTTGAAAAGAATGACGTGATATATCGATAGGCTCTGGAAAGTAATTTTATAATAAGTGACGGATAAGCGATAAACCTGAGAATGTAATAATTTTTTATTTACTCCCTATTCTTTTCTACGGCAGGGTGTGATGTGAAATATAACACGATGATACTGAGATACCGTCATTTTTGATTTGCCATCTATTCTTTTATAATGGCAGAGTATCACGTGGTATATACTATCGTCCCAGACAAGTCTGGTACCAATTTGCCTACCTTGGAGGGATGAAAGGTCTGGTGAGCCTGAGGCGTGGGGATCGATCCCATGTGCATTGTATGGCACCTCTGACCACAGCGCTAGCCGCGTACCTCTTTCTATTCTATAGATGAAATATGTATTTAGCCACTTCTATGATGCTCTGTAGAGTCGAAAGCATAGCGTATCTCTGAAAGATATATGAACTCCCGACGCTTGGTCATATTTTCTCGCACATCTTACCCTAAACACCTGTATTGTTGCGGGAATCAGTAGCAATCACTTCTCTGGAACAATTTATGGTCAAAGTTGTCTTGCCGATTTCCAGATCAGTGAGGCCTGCCGAAGTTTACTGTTCTTTAATTGTTTTGCTTTTCTATAGAACATTCCTGTTACTTGTGTTTCGTTCTAGAAATGTTGCTCCAAGAGAACGTTTCTTGTCTTTAAGTTTTAACACCTATCCTATGAAAAAATTTAGTACCAGGAAAAATTGTTAGATTTCGCTGTCATCAAACTGGCGCTCAGGTAATGTATAGAGACGATTTAGCCATATCGAGGGTTTTGCTCATCAACCACAGATCTTTCGAATAATGTCTCCAGAATTGTTTCCGACACCTATAACATTGAGCTGAATCCTACAACATCGACTAACTTCGAGGCACCACCTCTTTTTCATGCAGTAGAGTATTTTTATAAAGCTAGACGATGATGTAGCGGTGATGTAATGGGCGGAGTCAACGGCAAATAGATGAGAAGAATAGGGAAGTATAACTTCAATGATGCTAAGATATTTGCAAAACGCCTGGCGGGCCGCAGGTGTCTGCGGTGGGGAACGATGACAGAGATTGGTAGAATAAGCTGAGAGACAGGCGAAACGAAGGTCCCGCATGGTGTGGTGGTGAACGCGTTATTTCCCTGAATGGGCAATAGAGAAGTAACCTGAAGGATTAGAAGCGTCCTCATACGAGACTATCTGCAGAATGGAAAGACTGATTGATCACCACATTGTGTCAACTGCACCTGCAGTTCGGCACGATGTTTGCAAAAAAGCATAATGCCGAGATAAACGAGTGAAACTTAGAAGTGAAGTAATTGTCAGAAATTTCGCTGGATTCCGTGCGATGTTAGCAAGTGACATCCAAATGTACAAGCGTTCAATTGCTCAAGAATTTTAGAGATGATGAACGAAGGTTGTCTGATCACATACTGAAAATTACAATGTGATTTGTTTTACGGAACGTTCTGCTTTACTTATGTACAGCTGTTGAACTCGGCTCATTGTTGCTGTGAAGAAGGGAAAGGCGCCGGAACATTAACCGCAACAAACGATTCGTTGTAAGAACCTTGAATAAGCTTACGGATACAATAAAATACTACGTTTTTCTTTAAGTAGCATATATCTCGTTCTTCCACGACATTTTAGCTTTTGTATACGAAGCCTACGAAACATACTAAAATTATCCCTTCTAGAGAGCGCGGCAGTGCTGCTGGTTACTTGTAATTATTGATGAGCCTCTTCTAATAGCAGGGGCGGTTGATTTCATAAATTATCTCTGTAGTTGTCACATGGGCTCCGAGTGATATAAAAAACATCATTATTGCGTATATGAGAATGGCGTCGAACCCTTAATGGCCTCCGATATATCACAAATGAGTTAGAATTTACCGATAGTACTTCACTGTGCCTGAAAAAACGCACCAAGCTCTCGACGAATGGGCGAAAGTGTGAAGCACTTAAATTCAGCTAAAATGTCTTATAGCTTGTTTTGAAGTGCTGTACAAAGTGCTTTTGGTGGTTATATGATTCAAATTTGATGAGTTATCACTTTGCATGATCTCTTTTCTATTCTACTTTTTCGAGTTCTTTCTTTTTCATTCCTCTTCCCGTTCTTGTCTCCTGTATCTTGGGTGTCGCCGTCGTTGAATCCCATTTTTCATATGTCAGCTTCGACTTGCCGATTATTCGGTTTTCGTTTCGCCCTAGTTTTGTCTGTAACGATATTTGCTGGCAATTTCTGAAAATTTGTTGCTTAAATTGTTCCCGCTTTCCGTCATGCGATCGTAACAACCAAGTCCACGAGCTGTTTTTTTTTCCCGATCGATGCAATTCCGGTTGTTGGGTGCACATATTCGTTTCAAACTCCATCATCATACATGAACCTCCATGAATACATGAATGTCCATAGGAGTATTGTCACCTGCGCTGTGCCAGATGCCTACTGGTGTTTTGAACTTTGCAGATAATATGCGGATTCAAACTGTGAACTAAAACATTTTACCGGACAGTGAACCGTTCAAATTTTCCTAACAGTCTTCCCTACACTAGGAACGGTATTCTGCTAGATGATGCAGAGTTCCGTCGTATAATTATCCAAACGGTAACGACCATATCTCCGTCGCTATACAGGTCATGCTGAATCCAACTATCGGGTTTTTCCAACACATCCAGCCGTTCAATAGTCGCTCGGTATAAGGCTCTCGTCTTTAAGGCTAAATGATAGTTCCTCCGTGATTTCATTAATGCTTTTCAAATCATGTTTACATTAATATTGAAACTTTAGGGATAAACGGGACTACCGATCGAAATAATGCTGCTTTCTCTTTTTTGTGTTGTTCAATTATCCGCTTTACTTTCCTTTCCGAAAGCACATATATGAATGGTGTTACAATGGTCATTACAGGATTACCGACAACAGATGTGGGAATTATTTGATGCAGATCTTGCGATTTTTGCTTAGACTGTGAGAAAAGCATTACACCTTGATGATGAATTATAACTATAATGATGCTGAGATGTTTGCAAAAGCCGTGTTATTGACGTGCATGTGATATTAGCGAAACGAAGGGCTCGTACGGTGTGGTGGTGAACGCGTTAGCACGCGGAAAGGTAATAGCCAGTTCGTTCCCCCGGGGTCTCTAGCCAACCGGAATTTCGCAAATATCTCAGCATCATTATGGTTATATTTCGCATAATACCCTGCCATTAAAAAAGGAATGGGCAGTAGATAAAAACTGATGAAGTGAAGATGAAGTGATGATGAAATTTTTTGACTATAAGAAATGGCAGTATTTCTGTCATCATTGCAGGTGGTGATCATAACCCAGTGGACTTGGTTCCTAGAAAAGATCCCATGCAGCTTAACTTTCTCACATCTCACCTCAATTCGTATTTAATTTACTTCTGCGATTTCACCTTCCTCAGAGCCTGGACGTATTTTATATTAGAATACTTTAATTATTCGGTGCAAAAAAAACTAAGCCTTTAAAATGCATGAGCATCCACGTTAGTAGTGATTCAGGGCCGCTTGCCTTGCAGGAATCGTCTGAATTGTTAGAATGACAGCTTCTTAATTTTGCTCGAACTTTAATGCGATTGATACGACCAGCATGAACAGGGTGCTCGTGCAATGGCCACAGCAAAGATGGATGATCTTAGTGATATTCAATTCTTTCATTTCAGAGCTGGCAACAATACTTTTTTATTTTTTTTTATGTGAGTCGTCATCGCAAGTTTTGTTTGATTGGGCATTTAGTCTTCCATATGAATGTCATAGATTGCTGGTCGAGTCGATTTTCTTTGGAGTCCTGGAGATGGCCGTGCCAAGACGTTTCCACGTGGGTTTGAAGAAAGCGTCGGTAGGGGTTCGGACGAATGCTTTGCTTCTTGATGAATTTTATCACCAACAGTCGTTCTACCCTTCCTGGTTGAAAAAAATTCGTGTAAACCATCTAGGAAGAAAAATCTCGCTGAGGATTAATTTATACAACCATCTTTTTATGTGCATAGGTACTTTCCACTAATGATGGTTGCTGGATGAGCTGAGATTTAATGCCACATCGGCTCTTTAACTAAGATGCCATCTTCTTATACCCCACTCATGACCGGACTTAAATTCCTCATTAGTGTGAAACAGGAGACGTTTCATGTTCGCTCTACCTTACGCACTTCAACTGATTTAGCCCAAACAGGGCAATTTTCGTGATTAAGTGGTGCTTTTTAATTTATATCAAACGGTTCATGCAAGCATACATAAGGAAGTCGTATTCAATCTAATGCAGGGTTAAATTCATATTAAATGATTTGACTGGCTAATCTTCAAGGGTTTACAACGAGAATCCATCAATGAAGAATGAGGATGTCATATAAATCAACATGTTTTTAAATTGTTGGGCTTACACGAGGTTAATAAATAGATTTATTTTGGCTAACGTTTCGACGTCTTCGTCTTTATCAGAACCGATGATCCGAGTTGATGGTCCACAGTTGTTCGTTATCTCGATGTGGCGTCTTCGTGCTCGTACCGAGACGAAATGTTGTTCAGTGAGCACCGCAAGAATGAGCCATGCACAACCAGCAGTGTGCTTTCATAGAGGGCGGTTGTTGTTAATAGGACTATCGGTTGATAATACTTTGTTCTAAATTTAATCAATCAATTAATTGTTTAATCAATTAATTTAATCACTCTCAACAATTTTAAAACATGTCGATTATTTCACTACCGAGGTTAAATGACGGTCGGTTCGAAAATAATGTCACATAGATGTTCACCTGTATAGGAAAGCAAATGTAGGACGTCTAATGAAAACAGATGTAGCGATAGACGGAAGGACTCAAGTTGGATCGAGGGCGAAACTTGAAATCATCTCTATTTCGTGCTTTTTAGAATCCTTCCATGCTTGATGAATCTATTTGCTACATAACGTTTCAGGAATTCCAACTGTTTTTCTTAAAACGTTTGATTTCTCTTATCACTCATAAAAATGTTTTTTACATCTTTTTTCATACATGGGCGCGTGTGGCGCAGTGGTTGGAGACGCCACTGCAACGCGCACGCGGAACCGATCCCTGCGCCCATGGCCCACCAAGTCTTCCATCCTTCCGGGGTCCGCAAATTAGTACCAGACTCGTCTGAGAGGATAGCAGCACTGGCTCGATACATCGGCAGGCCACCGCGAGTTATTGTAAAGACCAGATATGCATTCAATCACCTCCAACGATACTTAATGAAGTCGAATACATGGCGCACCCCTCAGGGATTGATCAACGCCGAGAGCTTTATCCTTTATCCCTTCTTCTTGCATGTGTGATAAAACTTAGCTACCACAGGTTTGTAACCACAGATTGTCAAACAAGTCTGCTTTTGAATCATCGAATATGTCCGAATTCCGAACACCTTTCCTCCTCTAGCCTGTTTGATTGGTTTGTTTACTTCCTTAGTCCAATATGCTGGAATTTTTTCGAAAACTATTCAGAATTTTTTCGACAAGTACAGCAACGTCTCTATTTGTAGCGATAGATTCCTCTGCTACCGAGACCAATGGAAGCGAATGTAGCGCAGTGGGTAATGACGTAGTCCATCAGTTACAAGGAAAATCGACTCATCAGCATTCAACGATTTCCATAAAGAGGAAGAAAATCCTCAAGCAGAAACCGAAGCAACACGCGAAATGTTCGAGATGACCTTTGCGGATGACAAACGCGAGGCGAATGAGTCGAATACATGATCCAGAAATTAGCTGTGATCCGCACCATAGATGTGATGACGACTGGTATAAAATAAATATCAATGAAAACGAAATCCTTAACGAATGACTTTTATTATGCTTATATAGGCTTAAAAAAGAAGAATTTAGTCTATTCTATGATTTTGTAGTGAAGGATTTCAATCCAGTACGGGTCTGCTGTGCAGAGCAAAGCAAATCAAGAAGCATATTTCCGTTTAGGATGAAGTAATTCCATGAACGACGTGTTGAATGGGTTTTATGGGTCTCTGGCATATCAATTCCATTTTCGTCGTGTTCATTTCTGAGAGATGCTCATCTTAGTCGATGAAGCTATTCAGAGAAGATGTCCCTTTGTCTCGATGTCTGTTTCACTACATCTAGCTGTTCCTTGGCTTTGTTTCTTTTCTGCATGAGCTATATTTAGATAGTGTGTGAATCTCGGCACTTCTATTTTAGCCCATTGTTTTGTGTTGGTCACCTACGAAAGTTTTCTTGTCTTTTCAGAAAATTTCATTGGATACTTGTCAAAATAATTCACCATGTAATCCTTGCTGCCACGGCAGGGCGCTCCCAATGCTTGGTGTTAAGGTTTTATAGATCGTAGGCAGCTTTTCTTAGACAAATTCGGTAAAAATCTTTGGACTCTGGAAAGTGGGAGAGGGATGGTAGGCTGAAAATGGCTCGAATACGCAGAGTTGCAGCACGGATCATAACCTCGAAATATTAGCTTAAGTGTAAGATTCCTATTGTTAACAAGAGATGGTACAACGTAACGAACACATTTAACCGTAAACTAGCAGTGTTGTGATATTTAACTTTATTAGGTAACTAAAGTAAAGTTGGAATGCTCATCTTCTATCTGCTGTCTAGTATTTTTTCTTTCACATGTACTATTTGGAAAAAAAAAACTACAATGATGGTGAGATGTTGGTAAAACTCATAACTCCGGGCCAGCTTCGAAGCTGTGATTACCCAAGTTCGGGGCTCACGTATTAGCCACTTCATTCTCGATGATGGGTGATTGCCAATGGTGCCGTTAGAAGCAAAAGATGGCTGAAAGAAAGGCAAAGGTAGGGCATCGGTGATGCAATCGGTGAAACACGTGGGTCTCCGTAAAAGCTAATCGCGTGTTCGAAGCTGGTGTGGGGTACTGAGTATTGCTAATATCTCAGTATCATTGTGGTTGTATCACACATAATACCCTGCTGTGAAAAATTGTTACAAGCAGTGAATAAAAAGCTAACATTATCTCAGCATAATATTAAGTTAACTACCTAAATAAATTAATCAAAATAATCCGATATGTATACCAATACCAATGCCAATACCAATACCAATCCCAGGATCCGCCAGCGTCCTAGTATCAAAGTCGCGTGGTGGCAAACCTCCCTCAGATCCACTAGAGCTGCGACTGCCCGTGGTGGTGAAGACCTGAGGCAGACTTTGGCTAAGCTGACCTCGGGATTCCAAGGTACCGCAATCGCTTAACCAGCAAATCTTTAAAAATGGTGATTATGCTGGGGTCCATACAATCAGTGAGGACTGGCTGTTCAAGTTCAAGTAAGCAAGTAAGTATCCCATATGTAAAAAGAACTTTAATTTTAATGAAAGATTTTTAGTTTTTGTGGAAGAATTTTGATGGAAGATTTTTATGTTCCTACTGTTTTCGTCTTCTGTTTAACGTCATCCCATCCTTCTTTGATTGATTTTTGCTAATGATGTGCAAAAAAAACGGTTAAATGAAAAACGCTCCGAGAAAGACAGGAAAAGGAAGCATTGCTTAGGCTTCGGGTTAAATTTCTCCGAGTTAACGTGGCCGAAAAAGTGATTGTGTATTAATGGACCCCGTCGTCCATCTCGTTCATCATTTGATGGTTCATATAACGTATGTAGTTCTGCAGTTATAGTTCCACCTGAAGTAATTCACCTGTCTTAAAGAAAACGAAGTTTTTTGTTACCGTCATTTCTTTCATTCATGATCACACTGTTATTTGATTTAGGTTGTTATCCTAGAACGGTGTCGAATTGCGAAATGGTAATTCGCAATCGATCTGTTACTGTGGACATGCGAACTTCATAGTCCACATCGTCATAGCTTAGTTTCTTGCTGTCATATTGAACTTTCCTACCAAAAGGTTTACGGACTCATTTAAGAATACTAAGCATTTTTTTTCATTGATCTCATAAAATTGTATGCTCGATCCTAACTACTTTCCTAAACCTCGTGAGACTTTGTAATGAACACTTTGATATCCTATTACGCTGAGCGCTGCGAATCTATGCAGTTTGTAGCGTTTCAAATAAGGGGTCCACTGTGAAATTTAGCACTGCCAGTAGAAGCATTGAAGCTGAAGTGCATTTTACCTAATGACAAAGATGATGAGTATACGAGAGGTAAAGGTGGAACGAATAATAAGAGTAGAACTCGTCGTTTTCTCTCTCAGCAATCGTGAGCTTGTTAAACAGCATACGCTCATTCCAATACAATAGCACACATAAAACACAATCGTAGCTGAGGTTTCGGCAGAATCGCCTACTTCAGAACCGCTTTTGAGATTGAGAATAGATGTTAGACGTCTGGAGAGAATTGAACAGAAGTATGGCGTAAAAGGATATTTGATGATACGTAGGTGTACATATTAGTATGTTTCATATCGTCACATCAGAAAAAGGTAAAAAATTAGTATAAGGCTCTCGGTGTTGATCAATCCCTGAGGGATGCGCTATGCATTCGACTTCATTAAGCATCGTTGGAGGTGATTGAATACACATCTGGCCTTTACAATCACCCGCAGTTGCCTACCGATGTATCCACCCAGCGCTACTATCCTTCTAGACAAGTCTGCTACCAATTTACCGACCTCGAAGGTATGGAAGGCCTGGTGGGCCATGGGCGCCAGGATTGATTCCACGTGTGTGTTGCAGCTCGCCTTCGACCACTGTGCCACACGTGCCCAATAATCATATATATATGTAGATATTGTTGGTCACATCAGAAGGACAGTAAAAAGCCAGCATTGCCACTTCTTCTCTAGCCACTTCCCTGTGCCGTTTGTTCGCCTTTACTCATTTTTCATTCGAATTGTTTCATTAAAGTTTTTTAATCTTAATTTTCCATAAAATTGGCGATTCATTCGATAAGAACCAGATTGAAATTGCTCTGACAGAAACCTGCATGTTCCAAACTAGGTAGCTCTGTTCTCATGAATCCTCCTCACAATTTTCTTTATACGGCCCGCCTTCACGTCTACTGTGTGGATCCTCATTCGTTTCGTTTACTTGCATCCATTGTCCACGATGATCTTCCAACTTCTACCTGTGGCTTCGGTTGCTGTTTGAGGGTTTTCACTTGATCTTGATTATCGTAGAATGCTGGCCGAGCAATTCTTCCTAAAGTCTTGAGAAAGCCGGGTTGGAGCGTTGCCAATTGAATTGCAGATGGTGATTTTTTTCCAGGGCTTGGTTGGCAAGGGGCGGAATCGAACCAGTTCGACGCTCGTGATGACGGACATCACTACCACTGTGCTATGTGCCACGTTTTTGAAAAATTAATACCGCGAATCTCTCATTGTATTGAAAATTAATCGTTGGACACGATTAAGAGGATTAACTGTATCATATTAGTCAGCAATCCAGTTTTATCTTTATTATGTTTTTTCAAGCTTGGTTTCCCAAACGGGATATTCTTGAAACTTACAGGAAACTCTTTGAATTCGATCAGTTTAAGTTAACACCAGCGAAGAGTGTTGAAGTGCATTTTCCTCATAAGAGCGTGTTTTTTGAGAATCTTAGATTCGTCTTTTAATGCGTTTCTTTCTCGTTTCACAGTATTCGCTTGATCTGTATCGTTTACAGAACTCTTGAACATCGAGTAACTGAATGCAGCACTAGAAATGTTTTCCGTTCGCACATCCCATATTTCGTATTCAGTTTACTACTCACTTGAAAGCACTAGTGTAGTAATTCTTTTACTCAAAATCCTCTCTGGAAATTAAATAAACGTTGGCTCAATGGCTTTCGCCATCCGTCTCAGATCCCGTGAATCTTTGTTTTTTGAAGTTTTCCAAAGATCTCGTTCACTAAATCCCTTCCGAAGTGTCACTCCTATTCCTTGACTGTCTATGCAAGCGAAAACTTTAGATTTCTTTCCTTCTATGAAATATTGCACTATGAGCATCAATTTTTCGGATCCGAAGCCTGTTTGGGAGTTCAGGCCGCATTTTCGTCTCGTCTAGTTACTGCTGAACTTTCTGAGAGATACGAGTAGGCGAACCGGTGGTTTCCAAAGAATAGGCACGGAGCCGTTTACTATTTTTCACTATGCGCTTCTCTGAGCTGCTCAAATCCATTACACCTTCTTGTTGAGCTCGGTAACCAAGTCGTTCTTAATGTTGACTCTTTCATGACAAAAATCTATGAGGACATGCAAGGCATTTATTGTTGAACGTAAGTAGATCGTCAAAAATAAAGCCATTTCTCATCAACGTCGTCGTTTTTTAATTCGAACTTTCACACATACGCAGTTGGATTTGGTCAGCATTTATTCAGATAGGCTGGTACTTCTTCCTATAAGAAAGATGTGCTCAACGAAGCAAAATGGTATACATTGTCAATCATTGCCCTGCTTTACCACGTCACAGCGTTATATTTTTCGGGCCATATTTCGGAGACTGACTGAGGCCTTATTAGACCTTATCGAATTTGATTTTGATTGAAATGTAGGTGTCTTCGCTGTATGATGATTTTTTTTGCAAACCTTCTATAAAGCACCATGAATTTTTGCGGGCTCATAACTCTGATTTGATATGTATTCTTTCTTTGATGAGCTTACACGAGGTTGATAATAATATTATTATCGGCTAACGTTTCGACGTCTTCGTCTTCATCAGAGCCGATGATTCGAGTCGATGGTCGATGGTCTGATTTGATATGTCTTGATTATTATCCATGGTTTCAATAACACTTAACATTCGTCTCGAAAAAAATCGACGGCCTTTTTTAACTGGACGAAAGGTTTGTATTTAGGTCTTTCGTACATTCGCGATGGTTACTTGAGTTTCCTACTGCATAGTTGAGACCTACTGTGCTTCACTCATTCTGAAACGCGCTTTGTTATGACTCTCTTGTGTGTAACTCTGTCTTAAACAAAGAACTTGGACTTAACAACTAGTAAACACGCGGAGCGATATTTGCAGTTATCGTAGATTTTTCTATCTTTTTCTCGTCGTGATCTCTGAGTACGTGAAAGTAGGAGTAAGCCATTGATGAAAACTTGCGAAGCGTTCTTTAGATGTTGGTCTTTAAAGTTGTCAAAACCAGGCGCTTTACGATTCTTCGTAGAGATGATGGCACTGTGAAATAGGACGCGGATGCACCATGCTCCGTAGAGTGTATGGAACAAAGGCGTATGTCTTTCACCGTGGTCTTTTTAAGTGAAGTGATCACTTCGTCTAATGATTCAAGGATTTGCATCATAGTCCTTTAATTGGTGAACTGCCAGCCAACTTTCTTGGTTTTCTGCATCTCCTCTACAGTTTCAACTGCTAACACTTTCAATGCTACGAAAGCAGAGTTTTCAAATTTTTAAGGCACGCAAACACCTGGGAATTCACAAGATAATAAGTCAGTATAAATCTTAATGAGGGGTAGGCAAGTTCTGCATTACGCTCGAGCTTGCAAATATCTGAGAATAAGTTATAAAATAAGGCTTCAAACAAAAAGAACCAGCCGATCTTACATTAATTCGTGTTAGCGATTGGAGATCGTTTCAAAAACTCCCCTAACGAACAAGCCCAAGGGGTATGATAGCGTAAAAATTAGTTTCTGGAAAATTGTGACCTTCGTTTTGTGCAAGAGGTACGTCGCAGCTAGTAACCAATCATTTGTAGAGTTTTGGGAGAAAAGTGGATAAGCAATTCACCAACTGTAAGATTCACATTTCCAAAATCGAAAGGTGATTCTGAAACTGTGAGGTATAAGAGTACCTTTTGTCATCATGGTGAGCTCAAACAGTTTCCTAGCTTGTTCATTTCACTTTGGCTCATGGATTCTTACGTGAGTGCCAGCAGATCCCTTTCTCTCTCTCTCCCTCTCTCTCCTTTCCCCTCTTTCCCTCTCTCTCAGATCGATCCTGGTGTTGAGACTTCCAACGATTGCTTTAAACATTTCGATTTTCGTCTATGGTGAACAAGTTACCAAGGTTGACACAGCTATTAATGATCCACATAGTCTGGTTCGTGTGCCTTATTAAGTAGAAATCGATTTCAATTTCAAAGCTGGTGCTGACAGGGACACCAATTCTTAAACTTAAACGATTTTGTGAGGTATTGACGACCTGAAGAAGACTTCGGCTAGACTGACCTCGTGGCTACATGGAACCACAATGGCTAAACCAACAAATGCCCGGTTAAATGGAAATTGGGCCGGGTTCTGCACAGCTGGTAAACGGGCCACCCAATTATCCAAGTAGGTAGGCAATATCACAAACAGCGTTCGCTGGTAGGTGTCGCCTCTCAGTAAGTCTGATGCTTGCATGCTTAATCTTTTTAGCACACCGCACCAGGGCTTTCAGGTAGCATAGCAACTTTCTGAAGCTCTTTCTTCGGAAATTTTCGTTTCGAGGACTCTTTTAGGGAAACACAGTCAATTTCATTGTTCTTACTGATTTCCTGGTTAATTGCCTATGTATATCGACTTTCTCCAGTGTACATAACGAGTTTGTATATTTGTCACGAACTTGAAGAGCTACTTGCGTACTTCTCAATCAATCTTCTCAATGGCTACAGGATTTCGGTGAAATTGGTTTGACCGCACATACTTGGGCTCACACCTGCATTAATACGAATGGTTACGTGCTTACTTAACTGCGTGGCTACTTGGATACTTAGATGGCCATCTTCACAGAGACGATGTAACATCCAGTCCCACATGTTTTATTCGTTGTGTTCCTTGACAAAATTCTTCAATCTTGACTCTCCGTCTCGAACATCGTGGCGTCTACGAAAATAATACGGATTCGTGAATCCGTTCCACATCGTAGTTGATGTGGGGCCAGTCCAGATGAGCATAAACATTATCCGAGGTTATTTCGAAAGGCAAATCAACTGATTTAGAAATTTCTGAATAAATGACGGTGAATCCTCTTTCATGTTGCTTCTATATGCTGCGCTACTTCGTTTTGCCGGCTATGACTTTGCCATGTGTTTTGACGGACGACTTCCTCTTCTCCACATCGCGAACGCCGAAATAAGAGCTCATTAGGCGATTCTTCTCAACAAAGAACATCTCAAATCACCACCCTTCTTTCTTACTCATGCCTTGAATTCAAAGCTCACTCTCAGAGAAATCTTCATTTTTTTTAAAACTATTTTGTATTTGCTCATTACAGAGTTTTTAGGGAGGTTCATTCAAATATGAGATGCTAAGCTACTCTCCTCAGGAATAGCTGCTTAAAACGAATTTCCTATTGATTGAATTTGTGCTTTCCATGCTGTTAGAGTCTTTTTTTCTTCAGAAGATTGACACTAGAAATTTATTGTTGACCTTTACTCAAAAAGCTCAGCATAGATCTTGCAAACTAACGTGCCAAAGTTCAGTGTGCATCAAGGTGATTGCTTCTGAGCTCACTTAAAGCGCTTACGTGGTGGAATTATATAAGCTATCATTATGAGATGCATTTCTAAGTTTGCTATTTCTGACATTCACTCGTAGATTTATTGGTCAATCTAGCAAATTTCGCAGCATTACGAGCTTCATGTGATTCTTGTAGTTGTAACGATTTATCGATTCAATAGAAGTAAAGCAGTTTCCGATCGATGTCGTTTTCTTTCCGGTTCTGCATCTGTGTTTTAATAGAGTTAAGCCATCGCATGCTATCCACTTTGCCTAAACCTATTGGAGATTCGTTAGCCATGCAGAAAGAATGACAATAAAAAAGCTGCAGTCGCATTGACCAGTTTTCCATTTTAAAAGTAAGTAAAAAAAATAAACTAGCAATTTCGACTGCTTCATCTGCATCCTATTTTTATGCTTCCATTTCAACCAGAATCACCGGCTTAATAGAGCTTCTGCGTTGCTGGCCTTCCCTTGTTTTCAGTCCTACTACACATCCGCAGAATTCGTAGCCTTCTGATGAGAATCATGGAAGAATCTCTCGATGTCTGTTCATATAAATGGACTGATAGGTTTTCATTACCATAGTTACTTGTAGTGAAAATTGCTTACTGATTAAAAATTGATACTTGATACATGAATGGCCCATCCTCATCGTTGTGCGGGCCTCAGCAATAATCTCCATTTTTTGAAGATTTGCTTGTTAAGTCATTGTTCCTTGGAATCCCGAGGTCAGCCTGACCAAAGTCTGTTTAAGGTCTTCACCACCACGGGCACTCGCAGCCTTTGTGGATCAGAGGGAGATTTGCCACCATGCGACTTTGGTACTAAGGCGGTGGTGGACCCTGCTATTGATTTACTCTTAGCTAGGCTTCTTGTTAGAAATACCGGACTCCTTCTCAGCTTGGGAGACCCTGCCAGAGGATGAATTTCTGGCTGTGCATCGTAGTCCGACACCCACGTACACCTCCTAGCCACCATGAGGCGGTGAATCGTTGAGAGGGATTGGAAATTACTTATTAAAATTACTTAATTACTTTCTTGAAATATTACTTGTAGTGTTTTCATATACATAAGAATACAGGTGTATGAATTTCTGCGTAGATATCAAAAAAAATGAAAAAACTTCCTTATGTTACAATCGGGGCGCGTGTGGCTCAGTGGTTGGAGGCGCCACTGCGGCGCGCACGTAAAATGCGCCCATGGCCCACCAAGCCTTCCATCCCTCCGGGGTCGGCAAATTGGTACCAGACTTGTCTGGGAGGATCGCAGCACTGGCTCGATACATCGGCCGGCCACCGCGAGTCATTGTAAAGGCCAGATATGCATTCAATCACCTCCAACGATGCTTAATGAAGTCGAATGCATGGCGCATCACTCAGAGATTGATCAACGCCGAGAGCTTGAGCTTGAGCTTGATGCTACAATAGGACAGTATAAAGATTACAACTAATGCTATATCGCCAGGACTGTTTTACAATATTGACATTAATAAACTATGTCTTCAGTCATTTTTTACAGCTGCTAGAGCTTTGCATATGAAAGCTCGTTCCATTCGAAGAAGACTTCTTTTAATCTAATTTCATTTTAGGCGCTAATGAAGTGTTTCTTTTCCATGGATATCTCGGATTGCAATCAGCGCTCATTTTCATTCAGTTCTTCTAGTCTCAGTCACGAGAACGTACTTCTCATAAAAAGTTTTTGGCCCATAGAACCAAATGCGGTCGGTTCTCTTCGTTATCCTCCGCATTCATTTCTGAAACGATCGCTTTATCAGGACAAAGTAAGTTGGCCATTAACGGCAGCCACATTAAGCATGGGAATTTTGTCGTTTCGTTGCCCCGAGGCTGTAATTCCTTGGCGTCTTCGTGAACGAACAAATATCATCCAATGGTTTTGCTCGAAATAATGAAAGATGGAGAGCGAAAATCTGAAAGAAATATTCCATAAACTAAGGTTAATTTTGATGGTATTTGAAGGTTCAGGATTTCTAAGTTCTCTAATTCTTCTTTATCTAGAGTTTCTTTTTCTTCTACGTGAATCCAACCGAGTACGGGAGTCGATTCACTCCATGCAACCGTGAGTATTAGGAGTAATAGGATTTCTATAAACTAACCCTCAATTATTCAGTAATTTTATTTTAAAAAAGTTGGTTTTCTACTACCTTGGTAGTAATATTTCGATAGAAGCTTTCTCGTAAGACGTTGCAAAGCAAAATTTTTTACCCGGCCAAAGACTGTGGCCTTTGAAAGCTGAGCTCTATGAGCTGATTAGTCAGAGATTGCATCGATTAGATAGGATCAGCATTTAGAAATTATGCCCATTCATTTTTTGTAGCTAATTGTAAATTCTGTTTAATTAAATCGAGCCAGCCTTTGCAGAACGCCTCTGCTTTTCTAATGGTCTAAACTGGTAACGATGACAGTATCCAAAAAAGCAACTATTCACATAAAAAAGAGAAAAAACAACGACAACAGTAGAACTTGGCTTTGGTTGTTCTCCAGATTAGTCCCGTTGACCAGTGAATGCTAATGGAACAGATAAATAGAACTATCTCAGCGGCAGGCGAAACGAAGGACCCGCATGGTGTGGTGGTGAACACGTTAGCCCTCTAAAACGGTAATTTTTATTTTAAAAAAGTTGGTTTTCTACTACCTTGGTAGTAATATTTCGATAGAAGCTTTCTCGTAAGACGTTGCAAAGCAAAATTTTTTACCCGGCCAAAGACTGTGGCCTTTGAAAGCTGAGCTCTATGAGCTGATTAGTCAGAGATTGCATCGATTAGATAGGATCAGCATTTAGAAATTATGCCCATTCATTTTTTGTAGCTAATTGTAAATTCTGTTTAATTAAATCGAGCCAGCCTTTGCAGAACGCCTCTGCTTTTCTAATGGTCTAAACTGGTAACGATGACAGTATCCAAAAAAGCAACTATTCACATAAAAAAGAGAAAAAACAACGACAACAGTAGAACTTGGCTTTGGTTGTTCTCCAGATTAGTCCCGTTGACCAGTGAATGCTAATGGAACAGATAGATAGAACTATCTGAGCGGCAGGCGAAACGAAGGACCAGCATGGTGTGGTGGTGAACACGTTAGCCCTCTAAAACGGTAACAGCGCGTTCATTTCCCGCCGCAAACACCTGCACTCCTGATTTTTGCAAATATCACAGTATCATAGTGGAATTAGGTAGAAATATTTTACTTATTGTAAAATAATTACTTTAGGTGGATAGCTTGAATAAGGTATTAATTTTTTGAGGATGAAATTCGAATAGCTCTGAAAAAGCGAAAATGCCGAAACGTGAAAGCTGCCAGAGGCCCTCACACCAATTTTGTGTTGGCTTATTAATGAAACAATACATTTAAATGAAAAGCTTGGATATATAAGGTATAATTCTGAGACTAAAAACCATCAAAGAGCGAGCTCTTGCTGACCTTTGGCCGCGATAGAATGGCGTTTTTAAGATTTTCCATTGGTCTCTCACACTTCAAATTAACTTCATAGCAGAAACTCGTACGCAACATCATCATCTTGTCGGCACAGTGTTGCTGTGGATGATGCAGTTACTGGAAAGAGTGTGGAACCGAAAAATACTAAAAAGTTTGCTAAAGAAATTTATGGCACATCAAAAGCGATGGAGAGCTAGGAAAAATAGTAGTCAATCACGCAAATAGCATTCCTGCATGTGGGACAGCTCGACCCCACTTACGGTATTGCAACGAGAAATACAGGATGCATTGAGTAGTCTAACCACACTGATAGGGTTTTCAAGGAAACTAATAATAATTGTTGACCCAAAAAACACAGAGCCCATTGGCTCGTGTGAATAACAGTTCTTGGTTTCCCACTACAGACCAATAGAAGATTGACGGAATAACACTACGAAAATATTGACGATGTGACTACGTCCGATGAGGTTTCAAGAGAAGAAAAAGAGTGCTATGTGAAAATGGAGAGAAAGTTTGAATCAGGCTCGGAGCTAGCAGAGTGTAGTGAAGTAGGACATATTCTAATCATTCACTAAAAGCTTTGGATAATTGCATTTGTTCATTAGTGGCCTAAAATTTTTATAATCGGTAACTCACTAAGAACTTCACTTCACTAAGTTGTTCTACTCCGCCTTCAGATTATTGCCAGGCGTCAGCATTTCCTCCATTTTTTAAATTTTCTTAGAACCACCATCCATGAAGGTGGTCCAATTCTCATGGATTTCGAAGTAGCTTATCTACTCGTCCTCTTTGTTCATTTACATGTCAGATTTCAGTCGAGCATTGTATTTCTGAAGTCTCAAGATAGTACTGTTAGGGCACATTGAGGTCTTTCATCGGCCGTAATATAATAGATCGGAGAATTTTTCACTGCACTGCGATTAGGACTCTTCTAAGACATCAACGATCATTGCGATTAGTCGAGTCACCTACTGAGGTTGACTGAAATGACCCGAATTCTTCTGACAATTTTATTGGCACCGCGTTTCAGAGTATGTCATAGAGCAAAACGAAAGACTACTTATGTGTAAATGATGTTTCTTTTCATCTCGTTGACCGTATCCAATAACACGAGCTATTCGCAGTCTGGACAGCGCTTATAGCGCTATCCTCGTTCTTTAACCATCAGTTAGTTCTTTGGCCACTTCTGTGTGATCCTATGCACACATTTCATTATCAATGAATATGTTTGTTTCAGTCTCGCCGTTATCTCATATTTATATCTCACTATGCATAACTAGAAAGCGAATTCTTTCTGCTGTTTAAGTTCTGCTCCTTTAACTCTTCACTGCTTTGTTTTGCATTTCTCTGCGTGTCACTCAAAACTTTCCTCGGCTCTTCAATGGTGTAACGGACGACATACTGAAAGATTTTCGGAGAATCTATGCCGTTTACTGATGGTCACGGTTTCTCGCCCAAATTTTAGCATTTCGCATTCACATCTTCGGCACAAACAACTTCTTCAGTTCTGTTTTTATCCCAACTTATCGTGCTATCCCGCGCTATATTATTATTCTTATTGCTAAAACATTAACAAAAATTCATTCATCTATTCGACTGGCTTATTTTATATGTTATTTTTCACAGTTCTTCACACTACCTATTCATACATTTGGTTCTGGCCGATTTGTTTGTTATGTGGTTTCGCGGATTTTCCCTGAGACTTCTGAAGACCATCATCCCTCAGCGTGTTAACAAAAACCATCCAAGTATAGAAAACATGAAGCACAAGCTTATCAGCGAAGTTCTTTGTGAATACATGAAAACGGAGAATGACTACAAGCATTGAAACTAAGACAGTGGGAATCCTTCGAGCGGATTCATCCATGCGACAAAAAACTACCGTACCACTGCAAACTTCAGTTCGATCCGCCTGTATGACAAAGGGTAGTAGCTGAGCAATTTGCGGCGTACTTCCTGTATTTGCACATTGGGAAGCTTTTCAGCAATAGTACATGAAACCCTACTTATTTGGAATAATATGCAAATTTAGGGCAAAACCCTATGATCTTCTAGATTTTCAGCAATTCCCAAGACCGCCTTTCTGCTAACCTCGGCATTGATTGATAATTTCTTCAATAAGCAGACACGAGGTTTTTATTATAGAATTTATTAGGATACAATAGCTGACGTTTCGGCGGTTTCGCTTTCTTCAGAGCCTGGAAGGGTCAAATTGAGATGCGATCTACTCAGCCAAACACCTTCATAACCCTAGCAGATAAAACTTAACAAATAAATTTGTATTCGCTTAAGAAGCAGCTTCATTTATACACCTACCGTTTATTCTCTTAAGCTCTTATTAAGCAATGTTGTAAGTACTTAAGTTAGTTGGTGGATAACAGCCGCACAGAGTACTACATGGGCGAGGATTGTGCTTGTGTCAGGTCATTGGATTAGCCTGAGATATGGCGCCAGGTCACGCGTGATGACAAGACACTCCTCCTTGCGGTTCATTTTTGGATATTTGGAATTGATCCAAAACGCTTCAAGAGTTTTACGCGCTGATGTTTTTGATTCGTGCGTGAGAATGGTGACTCCTACTTCGAAATCTTCTCCGTTGTGTTTCTGCATCCTATGCGCGCATAGTGGAGTGTTTGTTTTTAATTTAGATTTACCGACCAGGTGTTCTTTTATGTGGACGCAGAGCGGTCTACCCGTTTCGCCAACGTATTCATCCCCGCACGTTTTACATGAGATCAGGTAGACTGTACCCGAGCTCATGCAATCACCGTCTCTACCGTTAGGGCAAATTATACAGTTTTTCGTTATACATAGACGGTCAAATAGGCGGTTGCAAACTAGCTGACGCCTTAGTGTCCGATGGTATTTCTATGACTCTCACGGAATTCTCTAGACGGGCCCTTATTAAGCAATGTTTTATGGCTGCACTTATTTGGCTTGAAATAAAGTGCAAGTGGAACGGAGCCTTGTTTTCGCTGGAATTATCGCATTGGGATGTAGCAAAAATGAACCGCAAGGAGGAGTGTCTCATCGCCATGAGCGAGCTGGCGCCATACCTCAGTCTAATCCAATGACCTGACAAAGGCACAGACCTAATCCATGTAGTTCTCTGTGCGGCTGCTATCCACCAACTAACTTAGATACTTACAACAAATAAACGGTAGGTGTTTAAATGAAGCTGTTTCTTATGCCAATACAAATTTATTTGTTAAGTTTTATCTGCTGGGGTTATGAGAGTGTTTGGCTGACTAGATCGCATCTCAATTAGACCCTTCCAGGCTCTGAAGAAGGCGGAGCCGCCGAAACGTCAGCTATTGTATCCCAATAAATTCTATAATAACAACCTCGTGCCTGCTTATTGAAGAAAAACATCGAATTTTCAACAATTAATTCTGAAGGTTTCTAACAATGAGCATCGAATTAAGCAGCATTCTACTCGGAAGGTTTTCTGTTGATCAGTTTAATTCTGCACCGGCGATATTGCCTTTCAACTACAATCAATTTCATTATGGTAATCCGCTTAAGCACCAATAGCGTCTTTAATTGTTATTATTTAACTAGAGTTGTTCAGCGAGTATTTTCAGTTCGAGAAACACGAAGGACACCAGTTACTATTAAAAATTCATTTTTACTCCTTCAACTGAACAAGGGCGCGTATGGCGCATTGGTTGGAGACGCCACTGCGACACACGCGTGGAATCGATCCACGCGCTCATAGCCAAACAAGCCTTCCATCCCTCCGGGGCCGGCAAATTGGTACCAGACTTGTCTGGGAGGATAGCAGCACTGGCTCGATACATCGGCTGCCACCGCGAGTCATTGTAAAAGCCAGATATGCATTTAATCACCTCCAACGATACTTAATGAAGTCGAATAGATGGTGCATCTTTCAGGGATTGATCAAGGCCGAGAGGTTTCATCCTTTTATCCTACCGAGGAATTTCTACCATGCAAGTCATATAGCACTTCTAATGGCTTTTTAAACTTTTCCTAAGCGTATGTAGAGCCTATAGAGCTTACTCGTTTGGTATAACCACAAACGTCTTTTGTGTAATTTCCAGCTATTTAAATGCAAAGGTAGTGTGCAGGTGCAATCTGAGCTCATGCAAGCCAACTCAGCTTTCAAAATTTGGATAAATTTATCCCAAAAACATGAAGATCGCTGGCTTAAGCATGTATGTTTTTCAAGATGAGTACATGGTCACTTTTGCTCCGGATTTAACTCTTTATCCTTTATTCTGGGACACTTCACGTACCGTTTCTAATAATCGGTATACGATTCCTAAGATTCCCAAAAATCTTTTTTGGGTAAATATTTGTTCGCGTACACAGAAAATAAGTATATATGGTGCAGAAAGTAGCGCGAAAAAGAAAAAATGGACTATATGCGTATCCATATGAGGCTTTAATCAGCTGTTCTAATCTTCCTCATTGGAAGTCACGTAATAAGCAGCTCTGAAGAAGGCGATACTGGCGAAACGTTAGCTGCTGTTGTATTGCATTGTGTTTTTCTCTGAAAGTAAATTTATGCTGTTTAACAACCTCGCAATTGCTGAACAAGAAAGCGAG
This sequence comes from Angiostrongylus cantonensis, assembly GCA_009735665.1. Lineage (NCBI taxonomy): Eukaryota > Metazoa > Nematoda > Chromadorea > Rhabditida > Metastrongylidae > Angiostrongylus > Angiostrongylus cantonensis. The sequence goes on along the minus strand of MQTX01000235.1, from coordinate 58,875 downwards.
GCATTCAAAAATTTGATTTTCAGGCAAATTCGGTGCAGTCAACGCCTCGTACATCGTCGGCAGTACCCCGACTGGAGCATAAGTACTCAGAATCTGCGTTATCAGTCAGTCCGCATAAAGCGAAACGATTTAGCTCGGACTGTACTGAATTGAGGTAAGTATGATGATGGCGTGATCTAGTTGATCGATCTACTTTTTCTCACATGAGAGTAAAAGATTTGAGTAGGTAGTTCTGTTGAGGATGAATCTATTAACTTCACATAACGACATTTCTCAATGTCTCGTGTCAGCCCATTTTCAAAGTGGTTCCAGACTGTTGTCGATAAAGCGCATGCATGCATCGATGCACATTTTAATATCTTTAAAAACAGTTTAAACCTTTAATAATGAATATTCTGGTCTGGCGTAAAAATGCGGAAGGTGAGGACGAAAGGAACTGACGTACGAGCGTTTTGAACTGGTTTTACCTGTTCTCTCATTAGTAATGTATAATTGCTAGTTGGACCCTCTCGTTTCATCGTTGCTCAGAGTGTTGCGCTCGCTCTAGGAACTCGAGGGCTTCATATTTTCTATTCGTATGAAATTAATAATGTCTAACCAATATGTATTTTTTCTTTGATAAGCAAACACGAGATTGATAAATTATCTTTATCTGGCTAAAGTTTCGACGTTTTCGTCTTCATCAGAGCCGATTAGCCGATGACCTGGTTCACGATTCTTCTCGGATGTTGGCCGAACAAAGATTATTTATCGACCAGGTGTAAACTTATCAAAAAAGAAATACATGTTGACTAGTCGTACTGAAATTTAAGGCATATGGGTTTCGAAGGTTTGTCAATCATGTCCCTTTGGAGTTTTCTTTATATGGGCTTAGCGCCTCCCCGAATTCGCTCACTGATGGCTATCACGCAGTCCTTTTCATCAACTGGCGTTAGATGGTCGTCTCGCTTTGTTCTCATTTTAACGTATTTGCTTGCTTCCCTATTATTTGAGTATCAGTAGATTTCATTCTCACTCATGTGACAACGCCTCTAATACCATTCTCAAAAGTCCTTGCCGTGACACTGAAGCTGCCCTTCATCCTTTGACAATATCCAGATTTAAGGGAGGTAATCTTAAGAGAGACGGTGCGTGTGGCGCAGTGGTTGGAGGCGCCACTGCGACACGCACGTGGAATCGATTTCTGCGCCCATGGCCCACCAAGCCTTCCATCCCGGCAAATTGGTATCAAACTTGTCTGGGAGGATAGTAGCACTGGCTCAATACATCGGCAGGCCACCGCGAGTAAAGGCCAGATATGCATTCAATCACCTCCAATGATACTTAATGAAGCCGAATGCATGGCGCGTCACTTAGAGATTGATCAACGCTGAGAGCTTTACCCTTTTTTATTTAATCTTAAGAGGGATCGAAGCGTGAATCCGTCGAGATTGGAATACCTTCATATCATTCAATTTTCAATTCAAAAAAATGTGTTTCTTGCCTACGCTGTGCCGTATCGACTTTTATCTTCCGTACATGCATATTATATTTATGCATATGTATATTGATGTACCTATGTGTATCCAAAGTTTTTGCTGCCCATCGATGCTACCTAAGCCTGCAATAGATCCACCGAAAGTGCTGGTTGGCGATTCGATCGCGTTTCCACTAAATAACAGGTCAACATCTAAGTTATCAACGCTCATTAGCATTCTAACTCGTATGACGGAGCTCAGAGAGTTGAAGGTAACTACCACATTTTATCTAAAAACTCAATAAACAAAAAGGAATTGGTAAGATACAATGTGTATGTTCAAGGTAGATATAAAAAACGGATAGGATAGATATAAATAATAGAATAAACAGATAAATAAATAGATATAAAAAGGATAGATATAAAAAAGGAAAAAGTTATCGGCGCTAATCAATCCCTGAGGGATGCGCCATGCATTCGACTTCATTAAGTATCGTTGGAGGTGATTGAATGCATATCTGCATTTTACAATGGCCCTCAGTGGCCTAACGACGTATCGAGCCGGTGTTGCTATCATCCCAGATAAGTGTGGTACCAATTTACCGACCCCGGAGGGGTGGAAGGCTTGGCGGACCATGGGAGCTGGGGTCGATTCCAGGTGCGTGTTGCAAGGCGTGTTTGAACACTGCGCCACACGCGCCAAGGTAGATATAAAGATCCTAAATGTCTTAGAGTGAACGATATTTATTGAGTAGCGTAAGCAGACGAGGAAGATGAAAAGTGTTCGTCACCATTATAGGAATAATTCACTCGATTCTTGACAGGACTGCGGAAGGAGATTTTTCCGCTCCGTTGAGTTTGAGTTTGACATCAGAACAAATCCCTTACTCGTAAGCATAATCTCAGTCAAGTTTAGGCATATGTTGTTCCTTTCACACGCGTCGTATATGTTAAGTCAAGTTAATGCTTGATTTCGCCACATTATGCATTCGGACATTAGGACAACTCTGTCACGCAACTCTTCCAGAATTCGTAAGACCGGCTTTTGGTTAACTTCGTAATTAAACTTGTATTTTAAGCAGCGGATGTCCTCCTTTATAAGCTGACACCAGGATGTTAAAACATATTTTGATCCTAGATGGCAAAGTTTTTGGTGACTTCTTCATCATCAAATGTGCTTTCGTTCTCAATGAATGCAACTTCCTCAGTGCAGCTCAGTTTCAGGAAAAAATCTATAACTCATTTCAAATTAATCTTAACTTTTTAGTTATGCCTATTACAGTTCTTACAGCAAGGTATCATGTGAATTACAACTACAATGATGCTGAAATGTTTGCAAAATTCCGGACAGTAGGTCTCTGCTGTTGCGACCGAACACGTTATTACCCTTTCTGTTGGCTAACACGTTCACACCACATCATGCGTGTTCTTCGCTTCGTCTTTCTCTCAGCTAGTTTTCTATCGGCCAGTGCCATCAACAATTACTAATCGGTTGATCTGGGTGGGTAAATCGTTATTGAACTCAGTTAATATTCACCAAACAATGAAATTCGGCTTCATATGTCTGGGCTCTGAAGAAGGCCAGGCCGACACGTTAGCAGTTAAATTTCGAAATACGTAATAACAACGTCATTTCATTTCAATAAAGGCAACTCTTTTAAGATTGACGACTTTTACCTGATTATTGCGTGTTAATCCGTTCCGAGCACCTCCTTAGACGAGATTTCTTCTTAAGAGCTCTTTCATTCCATTGCTTTCTGTGTATCCCACGAAAATCTTCGGTTTTGCGCATGAGTTCGACTTTTGCTTCAGAATTTTCTTTTCATATGTTGTTTAGTATTGGCACTTTCGTTCTCAATGAATGCAACTTCCTCAGTGCAGCTCAGTTTCAGGAAAAAATCTATAACTCATTTCAAATTAATCTTAACTTTTTAGTTATGCCTATTACAGTTCTTACAGCAAGGTATCATGTGAATTACAACTACAATGATGCTGAAATGTTTGCAAAATTCCGGACAGTAGGTCTCTGCTGTTGCGACCGAACACGTTATTACCCTTTCTGTTGGCTAACACGTTCACACCACATCATGCGTGTTCTTCGCTTCGTCTTTCTCTCAGCTAGTTTTCTATCGGCCAGTGCCATCAACAATTACTAATCGGTTGATCTGGGTGGGTAAATCGTTATTGAACTCAGTTAATATTCACCAAACAATGAAATTCGGCTTCATATGTCTGGGCTCTGAAGAAGGCCAGGCCGACACGTTAGCAGTTAAATTTCGAAATACGTAATAACAACGTCATTTCATTTCAATAAAGGCAACTCTTTTAAAATTGACGACTTTTACCTGATTATTGCCTGTTAATCCGTTCCGAGCACCTCCTTAGACGAGATTTCTTCTTAAGAGCTCTTTCATTCCATTGCTTTCTGTGTATCCCACGAAAATCTTCGGTTTTGCGCATGAGTTCGACTTTTGCTTCAGAATTTTCTTTTCATATGTTGTTTAGTATTGGCATGGCTGTAATGCTTCGACTCCTGGTATCACTGTGCTAGAGCGTTTCCATGTCTTTACTACAGGTAGAAACCTCTCTGCCTTTGTAGTTCGGAGAAAGCTTTTCTTCCAATCAGCTTCTTGACCTTGGAGATGTGTAAGACATAGCCAGCCTATGTGAGTTAAGCCCAGGCACTTGCCATTACTGTGCGACATTTCCACCATTGCGGTAACTGCGCACCAGTATTTTAACTGGTCATTACATATAATGCATGCTTATGTTTAAATCTCTATATATGTGGTGTGTTTTCACAAAGAATAGTGTAATCTCAAAGCACAATTTCTCTTCCAGAACTGTTCTGCAGATTTGATAAAGTAGATGTTTTGTATGATAGAGGGGGGGGGGCAGGGCGGCGAGCGGGGAGGGATGCCTTTTGACTACATTTCTTCTACGGGGGCAGCAACTCTTAGTTGTTTCAACTTATTCACGGTTGCAGAACTCAGTGAATCGAATTCTTTATCCTCCTTTAGGATACGGTGGAAGGATGAACTCCCTACCTACAGTACATCGCCTCCCGAGAACCAGGAACATTCCATCAACGCTAATCACCGCCCGCTTTGGGAATATATGCGGAAATCCCAATATATTTGTTGGGTTTGAGCTCTATATGATATATCGTTCGTGATCAGTGTCTCGAGTGATTGCGGAATTTGCTGCTGCTATGTTGGAGTTCTATTCACAAAGCAACAAAGCTCTCTTTTGTGAACAAAGGCTGGCGATTTTCTTAGTGAATGAAATTACCGTAGCTCAGCCTAATCAAAATTACAAAGGAATCCATTCTTGACCACCATTCAGCGTGTCAGTGAGAAAAGACGATGGATGATCAAGCTGTAACCGAACCCGTAGAAAAGCCCTGGTACCATAACAGTGGCGATTTCAAGACAACGAAATGAATGGGCGAAATTACGGATCGTTCGACTTGTGAAGATAGGTCATCTACGGGTTAACGGGTTATCAAAGTGTTTATGTACTTTTAACTAGTTTGAAAATGATTGAGTTAATGAGTAGTACACAAGAATTCAAATAATATTGCTAGTAATGTTCTCCTTTGCATTGAATGCTTCATTAATCCGGCACATTGTTCCTTCTGTTGAACAGCAGCTCTGTCTTTTACCGTTCTTCAGCGGTCTAGATTACAATTGAAATGGATACTTCGTATGAAGGATAAAGGATAAAGCTCTCGGCGTTGATCAATCCCTGAGGGATGCGCCATGCATTCAACTTCATTACGTATCGTTTGGAGATGATTGAATGCATATCCGGCCTTTACAATGGCTCGCGGTGGCCGGCCGATGTATCGAGCCAGTGCTGCTATCCTCCCAGACAAGTCTGGTGCCAATTTGCCGACCCCGAAGAGATGGAAGGCTTGGTGGGCCATGGGCGCAGGGATCGATTCCACGTCCATGTCGCAGTGGCGCCTCCAACCACTGTGCCACACGCGCCCTTGAAAATCTGTAATAGAAAAAATAAATGTGAAAATAAGACGGAGTTAGTAAATATTACTAGTTAGTTCATGGTTAGACGACGTAAGCATCAAAAGAAGGTGACGTCTTGTTTTCGACAGGCGTTGATAATTCTGGATTGGTCAGCGAATAAGCCATTCTCTCACTGCAAGCGCAAACATTGTCATTTCCATCAGCGGGGGAATGTGTTTGGTAAACCATCGATTTTTTCAAGTAGGATTATAAAACGGAAATCTTAGTCGGACTAAGTGCTAGAAATATGCCCACTCGGCTGGTGGCATTTTTAAGGAGATGTTTCTTTCGAAATCACTCTTAAATTATTCTAACTTTTATTTACTGTTTATTTTTTTCATAGAAGAGCACAACGTGAGATGTAACCGCAAGGATTTTGAGATGGATGTTGTTCCTGTTGACGGCTGATCGCTGATAGCACAAAAAATCAAAAAAATTGGTTGAATTAAAGCTAAGACAGCGATCTCGGTTGGTGAGGCGGATGAAACGTGAACCTGACTCGCAGTAAGAGTAATCGCTGGTTCGATGTTCAAATGCGCTTTAGAGCTTAGCGCATCACCAGACATCCTCCTGATTGTTCTTTCATTTTTTTTTGTTCTGGATTATAATATGAACATAATCGCATTCAACTGGCCTCTTGTAGAATTTCTTGCTCTGTGCCTCTAATTGGCGCCACCTTTTTAAAAATTAGACCTGGATTTCTTTTGTTTTGTTTTCCGTTTCTTCCCGATGTACTACTAGGTAGATGAATTTCTCTCTTAAAGAGTCTTCAACGTCCGTACAAATACAAATTTTCGAGTGTCTAATTACTGAATTATTCGAATGAGCTCTTACGTTCAATTATTCAAACACTAGAATATATTATTTGATCAAATGCCATTGGGAGCTGCGAACGTTGACGTAAACTATGCTGGTATCGAAAATATTTTATGTAAGCTCTATTGATATTAAAAGCAGTGGTGCTGTGGGTAACACATGAGCCATAGGAAAGGGTAATCGCGGGTTCGAATCTGGCCTAGGCTCCAAACTTTAGAAGTATTTCACCGTTATTGCGGTTTTATCCGACTTAATGTACGAACATTTTATTTCATTGGTGTTATCACCGAAGTGTAGGATAGAAAAAGTGAGACACCTTTTCATTGTAAACCACAAGTGTTAAAGGTCCACAGAGGTCTTCGAACTTTCTTTAGGTGCGGCCTTAGGTGGTGTTTGAAGATTTTTTTACGTCTTTGTCATTAATGTCCTTGAATTCCGATCCAGTCGGGTTTCCCTAGTATCCTGCTATAGCCGTGGTGCGGCATCCGGCCGTTGATTGGGCGGAGTCAGGTTGTCCCAGACTGGCCTGGTACCGATTTCCCGACTCTGAAAAGATGAGAAGCTTGATGGGACCAACCCATCCGCCTAATGAAGGAAATCGCTGTCACTGCACTACCTGCGTTGACATATTTTTCAAACTGTGGTAAGGGCAAACTTCCGAATCTCTACATTCGCAGACGAGTCATAAAATCTTTTGGCCGTTTGTAAACAAATAAACAAACATATTTTTGCGTGTTTCATATATATATACATATATATATATAATACATGTTCCAATGGTATTAAGGCTGCAGTCGTTCTCAACATTACGAGTAAATAATCTTTTCTGTTGAAATATTTATAAAGTGGCAAGAGCCGATGATGATTTTAAAAGATACTACTACTGCCAATAAGTTTGCGTTCTACCAAGTAAGAAATAAAATCAACCTAAAACCTATTCCTCTTTCATTTTTGTAAGCCAAAAGTCATGAAACTTGTGAACACTCAAATTGTCAAACTGTTGTGAACAGTAGCTGCTCAGGATGTTCCGCTAGTTCAACGGGCACGAGGATCATAACCATGGTTTTATTAGGGGCATTCGTGTGCAAATTTCGTAGCCCTTCGTAGAAGTTCCCAAACATTTCCGTATATGAAGCGATTCTTCATCCGAACATTTTTCTCGCTATTCCATTCCCATCGCGTTTACTGCTAAGCGCTTATGCGACAATTTCAGGTGCAACCACATTTAGATGAGTGATTAATGGGAATCAAGCTGGTTTTTACCCCATTTCCTCTGATGCTTTTTGCTTAGACAATCTTGTATATCCAAAATTCGATTATACGTTGAATGTTTTTGCTGCCACTCAGGAAGTATGGCGACATTCTTTCTCAAGCTTCCTATCAAGTTCAAGTGGCACCATTTATCCTCTAAATCTTTATGCTCTACTTTTATAACAAAATATTTTTTTTGAAGGATTGCGTTAAATAGTTGTGGTGGTTCGGCTTTTTAATCAATGATTGCAAATTTTACTGCTCAAGTACCAAAAATTTTGGATGCGACAATAATACGCCTAATTATTTTTACTTGAAAGCTTCTCTTATTCGTCTTTGCTATTCTTGAGAATCCCAACACATTTTCCACTCCACTTCTGCCATCGCGAATGTCGCCCACGACGGTCATCTATTTGAAGCGTGGTGCTGTTTGCCATTATCATTCGTGATCCACCATCATGTTCAGCAACAAATATAAATATTTGATGTAAACCACAAAAAAGTTTTTCTATCACTTAGATTAGATGGAAGGTTTGGTGGAGTTTTTCGAGCGCGCTTACACACTCTTGAACTCCACACTGCTGTCCTTAGCGCTGCATTTGTCAATCCCCCACCACTTTCAGGGGCGTGTGTGGCGTAGTGGTCGGAGGCGCCTTGCAAGACACGGGATCGGTTGCCGCGCTCGAACCCCACCAAACCTTCCATCGCTCCGGGGTCGGCAAATTGGTACCAAACTTGAGTGGTAAAACAGCAGCAATAGGCCGATACAGCGGTAGGCAGCCGCGAATCATCGCAAAGGCCAGATGTGCATTCAGTCACCTCCAAACGATGCTTCATGAAGTCGAATTCATGGTGCATCCCTCAAGGGTTGATCAACATCAAGAGCTTTATCCTTTCGTTTTATCCACCACCTTGCCTGCTCGTCCATGTTTAGTTTTCGAAATGCATTCCATAGAATCTTGGTGGTAGAATATTTCTTGAAGGCCTGGCTTGGTGTGGTAAGTGCCAGTTGTATTACTAGAAACATCGTTCGCTTTCTTTGAGGAAACTATTAACTCATGTCTCAGCCGTACAACAGAGTGCTGAGACATCTAAAGTTAAAAACTGAGGCAAAAAGGCGATCTCGGGGTTTATCAGCCGATCAGTGGCTTGTCGAAGTGACCAACATACCGGCCTATGCTGTTTTCCTTCTTCCAAGCATTTCCTGCACTATGACATAATTTCGCGTTTTTGGTTTCTCGGAAACGGAGTTTTTCCCTCGATTTTTGAGCTGCTCCATTCCTTCTTCTGACTAATTTAACCGTTTGAGCATCATCTTGCGCTTTAGAAGTACTCTTTCAATTTACGAAAGTGCATGCCCTTTTTCCCATCAAATAACTTTGTCATGCAGCGCAATTAGGTTGTGAACATATTCCTGAAGATAATGTCATTATGCTGGAAACATTTTCCTTCAGTGAGTAGTCGATGGAAAACCTTTATTTTTCGAGATAGAGTTGCGATAGCAGTTAAGTAAGGTTCTTATGTACCAACTACCAACTCCTTGATCGGCGAGAGCCGATAGGTCTACCTTCGCCTACACGGCATCAGACGCTTTTTTCCACCGGTAAACTGTTGGATTCTATGGGAGCCAACTTATTGAATATCGTCTAAAGATCTTGGCATGGATACTTCTTGTGAGCAACTTGTAGAGTGCTTTTAATAAGCAAGTTAGGTGATAGTTCAGAAAATCCTTTTAGTCCTTCTTTCTGAAAAGAACCGTTTACTAAGTCCTCTGCTTGTCAGGCTTATTTATTTATGAATAAATATTGCCTAATTTGCACAGGATGCTAATAGTTTGCTGTTTTCCACCTCGAGTAAAGTCAGCTGTAACTTTTTTCGTACATTAAAATGAAACTGGGCTTCGTACTTCTTCTGCAGGGCTAATTTCGAACGAGGTCGAAGAGCAAAAATGGCGTAGAACTTCTCTGTTATAATTTTGATATCGTTGAGAGGTAGGTTAATCCTTCTTTACTCGTCTGGAACAGTGAAACATTATATTTGCAACGGCTTCTCTCTACATTTTTTCTTCACCAACATTCTGGAAGGATCTTCAATGGATAGAACACGTGTGAAGAATTTTTAGTTCAGGTTTAGTTCTAGACATACTTTATTTTTGAGCAGTTATTTGGTGATGGTAGATGTGGGTAAATTTCATAAACGTGTGTCAGCCTTGCTGTTTCTAGTCCTACGTAGAGCGACCATAGTAAGCTTAGCATGACCTGCAGACTCAGAAAGAGCTTAAGCATTGAATGACATTGTTCTGATATTTAAAGTATTGCGGAAGAAACGGTTTCTTGTTCACAGTCTCTTAAAATTTAATATGATCTGCTGCTTCACGAAAAGCGTAGGCATTTAGTGACGCTGTTCTGGTCCACAACAAACAACAGTTTCCTCTTAATGGATTTGCTGTTTTGATTCGGTTCTAACGACGTGCAACTCAAGCCGAGAACTGTTGACCTCTCAACGGTTGCCTCTTGACTCGCCTTCATAGACGGTGGCGGTCAATGTGTGGTTAAAAGTGTGGTTTATTACAGCATATTATTTTTTTATGTATTTATATGATTTTAAAAACTGGTCTTGTTGAGCTGATGCGAGGTTGGTACAAGTTTTTATTGTCGTAGTTATTGCTGTTGCCGTAATCGTCGTTGTTGGCATCGTTGGTCAATGGCTGACGTTTCGGGCTCCCTCAGAGCCGGACGTATTTTGTGTAACATTAGCTTTGTATTCGATAAAATATCTGTAGTACTAATGAAGATCAAGCGTTTAAATAAACGCCATGTTGATCAAAAAGACTACTCACAGTGCTGTTAAGTGTGGGACTGGCCGCGTGTCGTTCACGTGGGGCGACGGACGAGGCTCACCCAGGTTTCAAAAGTCATTTTGAAATAAAACGCCAGATCACGTGTGGTAATGAGGCACTCGTCTTTCTTGTTCATGTTTGGGTTTTTGAGATTTATTCAAAATGCCTCAAGATTCTTCCGCGTTGATGTTTTCGATTTCTGCGCTAGGATTCTAGGAATCGGACATTCACTTCAAATCGCTGAAACGTCAGCCATCGACCAACGACACTAACAACAACGACAACGAAAACTTATAGCAACCTCGCACCAACTGCACAAGATCAGTTTATAAGATCATATAAATAGATGTATCAACCATTTATATCGAGCTCTATAGAAAGTCGGTCTTTTGAATTATTCCTTTACGTAGTTCACCTTTGTATGTCTATCTTACACGAAGATGCTGTAGTGTACAATGATTGATGTCCTAAGTTGTTTTTTTATTCTACGAAGAAATTCTGAATAGATATAAAAAATAGAATAAAGGTACTGATCGACAGAACTAGCTGAGAGATGGGCGAAATGAAGGACCCGCTTGTTGTGGTGGTGAACGCGTTACTCCCCGGAAAGGAAAAGAGCACGTTCGTTCTCCACAGGAGAGATCTGCGGTCCGGAGTTTTGCAAATATTTCAGCAATCTTGTGGTTGTACTTCGCTGAAACCCTGCCATAAAAATTATAGATGGCAGAAAATATAAAGTAAGAACACTCGGAATAGATTTCAAATGAATCGCTATGGTGCGATTCCATAAGCACTGCCTGTTATCAATACGCAAGCGATGTTGTGAACTCCACTGAAGTCATACGAGGCAAAAACAATGGTGGCTTTCAACTTTACATCAGTGTACCTCAACTGGTAACGATTTCTTTGTAACCTTGAGAGGAACTATTGGAATCTATCAAAATTTGCCTACTGGAGACAAGCCATTCTGTCAACCTTTTACTTACTGCCTACTGTAATTTTTCATTGCAAGGCATAATGTGCATTGCGGTCAAAATGGTTTTTTTTCTGAAATATTTGCAAAGCTCCGGACCACTGGTGTCTGCGGTGACAACAGAGCATGCTGTTACCCTTTCCGGGGGCTGTTCACATCCGCATCACATTGGTCCTTCGTTTCGTCTTTTTCTTAGCTAGTTTCCTACCTAACGGCCCCATCAGCAATCACCCGTCATTTTTACTATTAATTTTATTTCGTCAAGATGATTTTCCAGACCCAATAACATACTTCCATCAATCCACTTTTTTGGTTCTAGGTTGGTATTTCGATATGCTAGGGAAATGAGCAAAGGGCATTTCCTCCACTAGATACTATGGTGCTTCCCAATATATTGCTTCTGGTTCTAGCTGCCGCTTTTTCGTTAAAAATTTTAAAAACTAAAACTCCTCAGTAGTTCTCGAAAAGGTTCTCTTCTAGATACCCTTAAATCTCAAAGGATGCTGCATGAAAATGATATATGCCATTAATGGAGTAGGGCAAAATCTGTCCTTTAAAGCTATGAAGTTTTAAGCTCTGGAGATTCTGTAGTCATCGAACAATTGTCATTGTAATTGGAAATTCCTCTTCGTATTGGGAGGGTTCGATAGATTATCTTGGAAATCTCAAGAACTATCAAGTATGGGTTTCATGCATTTCAATGCGTTTCATAATCTATGGTGCATTTCTTAAGTGCAGAATGTTGTCTTCTATTTGGTCGCGGTTGCACATTTTCAGCTTTTCTTCGAGATGAAATGGTCTTAATCAGTTTTCCTAATGAAGAACTTGTTCCAAGCCAGCCACACCAGTGTTTTACCAATCCTCTTCAGTTGGTGTCATTACAGCTGCTCTTTTTTCTGAGTCGTCTTCTTGAGTATATCTACTTTAGCACTTAAATCAGCCATCTTCATAAATTACAATTCTTGCCAACTTCAGCACAGTTCCCATTTCACTGGCAATTTTCTAGTTATCCAGCTGTTTTTGCTGCAATCTCTAGAGCCATGCTACGACTTTTTCAAACCTTCATCAAATCTCAGTTGGTGAAACTATTTTGCTAGGATATTCGTAAGATTGGTTTGTCCTTACTTGTCCGTCCTAATGGAAATATTCAACTCTTTTTCATCTCGCGAAAACCTGATCTTAGCTCTATATTTCTCTTTATCATTCATGAACACCGCCAACCAGAAGAAAGCTGTGAACACTTACAAGATTATAACCATAATGATGCTGACGTATTAGCAAAACTCCGGACTGCTGGTGTCTGCGGTGAGGATCGAACATGCTATTAGCTTTTCTGTCGGCTAACGTGTCCACAAGGACACCATGCGAGTCCTTCGTTTTTCCATTCTCCCAGCCGTGTTATTGACCTATAGGTGCTATCAGAAATCTTGCCGATGTATCGAACCAGTGCTCCTATCCTCCCAGACAAGTCTATTACCAAGTTGCCGACCTCGGAGAGATGGAAGGCTTAGTGGGCCATGGGCGTGGGAATCGATTCCACGTGCATGTCGCAGTGGCGCCTCTAACCACTGCGTCACATGCGCCCTTATGGTTATATTTCACATAATACCTTGATATTAAAAAATAG